>JAWDJE010000010.1:30765959-31050959 GCA_035047345.1 Bradypodion ventrale | reverse complement strand
TATTGATGAGGATCTGAATTTGGCCAATGGCAAAGCCAAGATTTTGGCAATTTAAAGTTTGACCTGGACACAGAAAAAGAAGCAGCAGCAGCAGCTTTGGGAGTCAACTGTCCACCATTTTTAAAACTCACACCCCTTTGAACAGCCTTTGTTGTAGTAATAAGTATTGAAAAAGATGTCATGGATATGTCTGGACAAGGCTGCATCAAGGCCTTGGTGGAATTGTTGGGGCATTTCAAGTCTGAGGCTGCGGTGGTTAGTTAAGAAGCTCGCCTTGTTAGCTGGAAGGCCAGCAGGTTGGCAGTTCACAACCCGGGTACTGAATGATAGATTGCGTGCCCGTCTCTGTCCCAGCTCCTGCCAACCTAGCAGATTGAAAGCACGAAATTGCAAGTTGATAAATAGGGACCACTTTGGTGGGAAATTATCTTGGGGACATGAAAGGCAGCCTTATCCGTGTGTCCCCTGAGCGGAGTTTCGCCAGCAAAAATCCTTTCATCCCAGAATAATTTCTGACAAAAAATTATTATTTCGAGTCTTTGACAAAAAGCTAGGTTGGCAGGGAGAAGCAGGTTTGTTGCACAGCTAAAAGATTTGTTTTAGAACTACAAACGTTTGACAGAGGAGATACATGGTGCTTTGTCAGTTTGCCTCTGAACTAAAATATAACACAAAGGAAAATATAGCTCCTGTATTTGAGGCCTCTGATCTTTAAGGAAAGATAAAAAGTTTGGTCACAAGATAATGAAAGAGGATTGCTCAAGGTCATAAACCATATCTGAACACTTGACCTCTATATTATATAACGGTGCATTGGTTTTTCAATAAGGATTCAACTCACATTGCCTTTATTTAAAGATAATAAAAGTCCAACTTTTAGTGGCTGAGTACAGCCCGCCTGACTGATTCATGGCTGACCGTAGACATATTGATGCCTGACACTGAGCAGCAAAGGGCACCTCTACATCCAAAGCTCAAAAACGGACTTGAAACACCCCAGACAAATTCCACCACCCTTTTCAAGGCTGCAAAGTTTGGTGGGGGAAATCACATCTTCTAAGGGAGACAACCATTAAAAAAGAACTGGTCAAACATCAAAGTAAACAATTCTCTTGTCAAAGAGTTCTTACATCCAGAAGCATCTCCTAATGTCTGAAAGTCAAAGTTTGCCCTCCTGTAACGTAAAGGCTTCTAATAAGTAAGGTTGCCCTTGCTTGAAAGCCAGTCATATCCGACTCTAGGGTTCAGTTCTTATCTCTATTTATATCCAAAGAGCCAGCTCTGTCTGCATTTGCACACATTTCTGTGGATATGTGGCAGGCATGACTAGACGTAGAGGCTGGTAAATCCAATTCCAGTTCAATTTGAACTTTATAGGAGCTACTCATGGTTCTCAACCCTACCCTCACATTAGGGCTGTGGATATCTCCTTTAGCATTCTGACAAAAATGTGAGGCATGTTTATCTCACCTCTGTGCAATCAATTGCCTTCCTCTGCTATTAACATAGAGTGGGATAGTGGAAGGAAAGGAGACCATTGAGCAGAAGAAATTGGAAACACCAGGTGACTTGTTTTGCTCCTGCTCTCTAGGGAACCAGAGAACAACATTTTGTCTTCTTTGGCAGAAAGATCCTCCATGTCACTGAAAAGTGCTCTTCTGTTGGAGATGAGTGGAGACTTTCTTCCATTCTCTTCTCTTCTTATTCTTTGGTTTGCTCTGCTTTACATTTCACTTCCACTAAATTGGAGACTAACCAGAAGAATGTCCACAATGTTTGTGATGCTGTTTCTTAGTTATGAAATTCCTACAAGTGTTATTTTTATAGCACAAATGGGAGAGCAAGGTTTCCACTGATTCTCCATCTGTGTCCAATATCTGAGATCAGTCTGATCTTTCTCTCTGCCTGGGAATTTGCGTTGCAAAGGGTGTTCTTTGGAACGTCACAGAACACAAAGCCCACTTCTTTGGACAAAAATAATACTGTTTAAGGTAGATTTAAGCAAGGCGAGGTTTGAAGCCTCTAGTTATAATCAACATCTTAGAATGTAATTATCAATAATAATGTACAGGGGCTTCAGTGGCTCAATGGTTAAGAAGCTCACCTTGTTAGCTGGAAGGCTGGCAAGTTGGCAGTTCGAGACCTGGGTAATGCATGATGGTTTGGGCGCCCGTCTTTGTCCCAGCTCCTGCCAACCTAACAGTTTGAAAGCAAGAAATTGCAAGTAGATAAATATGGACCACTTTGGTGGGAAAAAATCTTGGGGACATGAATGGAGCTTCATTTGGGCATCCCCTGAGAGGAATTCCTTCAGCAAAAATCCTTTCAACCCAGAATAATTTCTGACATGAAATTATTACTATTATTATAATAATATGTTCTCCTACCAACTGCTTTTAGAAAGCAAATAGTTTCCCCTACAATTTAATTCTTAATCCTTTAATTTTCCAGAGTGAAAGTAAGTTTTTCTTATGTGATTAAGATTTATAAAAAAATAAATAAATAAACATACTGACATATTGTTTGAGAACAAAGCTAGAAGGAGTCAATGCTTTTTTTGTTTGTGGAAAAATATAAGATAAATGAAGACTTTATCCTTAGCTAATTTGACTAAGACAGGTCTATTTCTAACCTTTCAAACTGATCTCCATGTGTTGTGCATTGAAAGTCAACAAAATGATCAGATGTTATTTCTAATAAGCAAAGTGGGCAAGTCCCAAAGCTGAAGAACCTCATGAAAAATTGAGTTGAGATCTCAAGATAGGTTAATAAGCCTTTAACTTGCTTTGATATGCCCATTGCTGAGATGAGACCAGAGATAAATGAGGGGGTGCAGAGAATATTTCTTGTTATAAGAAACATTCGTCCTAAAAGCTAATTTGTCCCTTTGCTTTGTGGGTTACAGTTCTATGTTACTTATACCAGTAACAGGATACAACAGTAGAGTGGGGGAATGTACATTCTGAGAGCTTCATATCTCTAACATAGCACACATTTTTAGAAAAAAGATTTACTAGAGGAGATAGAACACAAACAAAATCAATACATCAAAGGTGACTTCTCATCTTGACATTAATTTTATCTAGTGCCCGACTGAAATGTTCTTGGTTTGAGAGGTGAGAGTGAATGAAAAGTTTCCTTCGATCATTTTGCTTTCATTTATGTCTTCTGCCATCCTGTGATTGCATGAATCTGGGAGCCAAAATTGCTAGTTGAATATGCTTTCTCTCTCACATACACACAGATACAGACATTTTGTATCTCATTCTCTCTCCAAAGTTTATTGATGCTCTGACATGAAAGCATGAAGCACTGGTTCCCTTTTCCACTCTCACAGTAACATCATCATCCTGAAGCCAAATGATGATGACAGAAACAGCAACTATCCTTTCATTATCTCACTACAGAGTCTTGATTGTAAAGATGGAAAGAACTGAAATGGTACCTAGTAATAAGAGAAAACACCACTGACATTAATGGTACATGTGTGTGTGTCTTCAGTTTCATTCACATCTAATGCACAGATTGCCACCCTCCCCCGACACACAACTCTGCAACCTCAAAATAAAAGGTGGAATTAGTATTCAAGATGAGGCTATATAGCAATCTCTTGGTGATGATCATATAGTTTTGTTCCATCCATCAAGCAGTTAGGTTAGATCAGTGTTTTCCAACCTTTGATTCTTAGACTTCAATTCACAGAAGCCTAAGTCAATTCCCCAAAGCACTGATCAGCCCAAATACTGACTTAGGCTTCTGGGAACTGATGTCCAAGAACCAAATGTTGGGAAACACTGAGTTTGCTTAAACAGCCTAAGAGGTCTCATTTGGTTCAGGAACTTCACAATCTGAATGCTTACCCACATACTGAAAAAAGGAAGACAACCCTTTCTTTCTGTGAAAAGCTAGCTGTTCAGGGATAGGGCTGAAACAAAACTGAGTCATATGTAGTCCTTCAGACACTGACAAATGGCAAGTTCCATTCATCCTAGTTAGTAGATCACATAGTAAAGGCTGATGGGAGTTGCAACAAAAAACATGTGGAAGGCTTAGCCAAAACAGCTTTGATATTCATTGCTACCGTTCAATATGCACAGACAATCTTTGCCATCATCACATGTTTACCTATATACATGCTGATATGACGGCATGCTTAACTAGGTAGATCAATTCTCAGTAATGTCTTTCATGCCATGCTGCCTACACACTTGTGTTTTTACACCCAAGAGGACATACGTATCTAATGTTAGCAAATAATTCAAACCAAGCTGATTTTAGGGTATGTGGCAGAGGTAGGGAGGAGGAGGTTGTAAAGTGATGAGTAGATGAAAGGCACCTGGAAATGGCAAGGCACTTGTGCTACAAGATAATTAGAGATTATTATAATCGAGATTTCACTGCCACATCAAGCTCCGTCTTTTAGCATTAATTAATCTCCGCTCCTTACATTCTGAGAACTCCATGGTTCTTCCTCAGCTGTAGGACAGCAGCTTGTCAACACACTGAACATTCACATCTCATTATCTTATCAGAGGGGGAAGCGGGAATTAAGAGAGTGCAAACAGACAATTCATGTTTTCGAAGAAGCATTGATGGAAAGTGCTGGCTGCATATTCACAGAGTTGATTTATTAACTAGAACATCAAGACATGAGATTGCTGAAGTGAGAAATAAGATGCTCCCTTTTGGTATGACATATCCTCCAAGCAATTAGCCTACAAAGATATTTTGAAATCTACCATCAGTTCTCTGGACTGAGAGCACTGTGTATCTCAAGTGATGGCCTTCCAACTTGTTCCCGGAGATGAACTGAAAAATACATATCTGTCTCTTGGTGCTTTTGTTAAGAACTAATACCCAAGAGAGGCTGTGATTGAGGATGGACAAATCAGTCTACTTCTGTTTTATGTCATGTCAACCAGAATAAGTCTTCTCTGCCTCACCAGTATATAACTTTTCAATACTAAAAGCATTCACAATCAAGATGGCACATAAATTAGAGCTATCTGCAAATAATATCTCAAAATGCTTAGATTGTAAATTTGGCAGGTTGCAGGCCTGCGCATTTCTGAGTATAGGACTGACATTTAAAAATATCTGCTGGTCAGCCAAAAGTTCTGACCTTATCAAATAAGAAGAAGTCTCAAAAGTATGGTCATCAATTAATCTTTGTTGCAGGGAGTTCCAATAAATTTAGCCAGACATAAATAGCATCGCTTGAGGGCCATTTTTGACATCTTCCACTTTTATCTGAGAAAGCAGAATTAAGACCTCTCAGTGTTCCTTTCCCAGACATCCAACTATTCCCAATTTGTTGACATGAATCATTTGGGTCCCCAGACTCTGTCTTTCGTTTTCACCAACATCTGCAAATAGCCTGAACATCTGCCAGTTAGTCCTTTGAGTCATCACTGATAGGATTAGCCCTGCCTTCCTCTTCTGCATTTCTGCTACTGAAACCCCTTTGATCACTTGTTTCATGTGACTGCAAGAGATCATCTTTCCCTTATGACGATGGTTCAAGAAGGTGAGGCATGGCAATCAATTGATTTGTGGACAGAGAAGGTAGGACATTGTATTTAATTGTATTTAGTATTTACCATGTATTTATTTTATCCATACTCTGTCTTTCTCCACGTTTAGCAAGGAAGCCAAATATCATGCAGCATGTTAAAGAAAACCCAGATATTACTAAAATCAAAACTGTAGAATCATGTTGGGGACTTCCACCTGCATAAGTGTAACTGTGAATTGCCACTAATTAATGAGTTGTTGCTTGTATTTATGGTTGCATATCAGTCTCACACCCTGTCAAATCATGAAGCAGTTGGTCAATAGGATTCTGCCAATTACAATGCAAGTTTAATATTCAATTTAAGCACATGTTCATATTAAAAGTATTACTGATTTAAAACAATTTAAACAATTTAAAAGCAAATAATACAAAAAATAAAGGTAATATATAGTATCCCTTTGTTCAATCTGTTTCCGAAACAGCCTAAATTTGGTCAGAAACAAAATACATTGCCTGACAATCCCAGAGGGATGGAGCTAACCAACAATCATGCATCTAACACAGATCCTATCCCTTCTTTTTGACTGCATTTTGCTATCATTTCAAGCAGTGTTAGCAACAACAACCCCACCCACTGTAGAAGAGGAAAATAATCACATTCAACACACATGAACAGTTGTGGACAATGTGGGGGGCACCCTCTACAAATTGGAAATATTTTTTTCTCAAAAGTGGGTTTGGGAGAAATAATAACCCTTACATATTTATTCAGATGGACTTATGACAAGCTTTGGTGCAGCTCTAGGTTAGAGACTGAAATAACGATTTTCAATTTCATTTTTAATTAAAATAATTTCTTAAAACATATCTAGGAACATGTATTGATGCAAATGCTTTCGAACAAAAAAAACAACAACACCCTATGTCAAACTATTCAGAATGGGCAAATAATTGGTTAGATAATTACATTCTGGTCTTTGTGGGAGTGAGGCTTTGGTCTGTTTATATCTGAACTAGAAGACATGTTTCAACATGTAAAAAAAGGTGTGTGTGTGTGTGGGGGGGAGAATACTGAACTATTTGTTAATAATTGTTAAAGGGGCAATCCTATCTTCATCTACAGAAGTAAGTCCCAGTAAGTTCAAAACTCCTGGGTAAACGGGTTCAAGATTGAAGCCTACAAGTTACAAACTCTGTCTCCTCATTTTCATCTCCTAGGTATTCCTAGGCAGAAATTGTGGCTGTCAATTGATTCTCCATCTCCTCTCATCTCCTCCACCTGACATCTTCTGTGCTTTCATTCGGCCTCCTACTCACTTGCTACCTGTTATGGATTTTTTTTCCTTTTTAGCAGAAGGCTTTAATTTATTCTCAGTGCAGTATCTTTGTGCCACTTTCCCCCCTATAACTTGCACCATATATTACCCACCGTCTTGTATCATTTAACTCTGGAAAGTGTTTGGAAATACCATTTAGTTGAAGGATGCTCTGCCATCAATCCTAATTCTACAGACCTGCCTCTAGCACCGGCTCCTTTGGCAATTCTCCCTGCAGGAACATCAAGCTGGATTTGTATTGAGCTTGGACAGGGAAGAGGGATGATAGCTTTGCATCTCCCCCTTTCCCTTCACCCCTATTTCGAAGAAAGAGAGAAAAGTAATGGACATTGTTTTATATCAGCAATGCACAACTGGTGACCCTGTTGTTCTCTCTGTGTCTGTGACTACAAAACTGAATTTTCTAAGGCTGTGTGCATATATGTATATTCATATACATGCAGTTGTCCTCACACACCTATCTATAACTATATGCTGAGGAAGTATCTTGAGATATATATTTAGTTAGCTCAGAGGAAAATAGATTTTCTGCTCCGGCAGCATTTTCTTTCTAGCAACACAATCTTCTTTGTTCTGTGTATCTCGGCAATCAAACATGCAAGGAAACCTGATATTTACATTCACACGATCCGCCACTGTTCTGTTTGTATTATTTTGGAATGCTCAGAAGTGGATTGCACAAATTGTGGAGATGGTAAGTGGAGGGTGAAGATCCTCTTGTCTCACTGTTAAGCTGGAGAGAAGGGATCTTGAACGCTTGAGAATTCTTTGCCGAGGTGTCTCTTCACATTGAGAAAGGCTTGGCTATAAAAAAATAGGTGAGTAATTAATGGACTGTGGTGGCTTAGTGGTTAAGACACTGAACCTGACAAACTGTTGTGATCAGTGCTCCTCCAAGTTCTGCTTGCACCCGAGCCCAAGGATGACCTGAGCCAGGGATCTCAGCCTGCACCTGGCCTAAGGCTGTTTCCACCGGCAGATGACCTGCCAGATCAGAGGTCTGGCTCTGACAGTGATCAGCCCTCAGAGAGGGAGAGGTCCAGAAAGGAGCTACCTGAAATGCAGGCAGGCCTGAGTGAAGTACCAAAGAAGGCTCCCAACTGATACCAATTAGCATGGTAGGGTTATAAGCAAGCTTGTTGCAGCCTGCCAGCATTGGTACAACTCTCGTGCAAAGACAGACACCCTGCTCAACTCCAGAATGCCTGCCTAGACCTTGACCTGCCTGCCATGACTCTGGCTTCTCTGCCAACCCTGGCAACACCGGTGGACACCCTTTGGATTAGACTTTGATATCTGGACTCTCCTCGAACAGACTCTCTGTGTAGTGCTGCCATGCAGTAACCATGCCCGCTTGGGTAGGTCAGCACACAAACAGAAGGTTGGCAGGTCAGCAGTTTGAGACCAGAGTGCTGCATGACAGAGTGAGTTCCCAGCTTCTGCCAAGCTATAAGTTTGAAAGCAAGACATTGCAAGTAGATAAATAGGTACTACTTTGGTGGAAAGGTAAACAGCATTCTGTGCACTCCAGTGTCTAGTCATGCCTCCTACATTTCCATGGAAAGGTCTGCAGATACAGATAGCGCTGGCTATAAACAGAGATGAGCACTGAACCTTAGAGTCAGATAGAACTGACAGTGACTTTTACCTTTACCATTACCAATTATTCTTTATATTGCCAACAGAGACCTTTAAAAATTGAGGTGCATGATCAAGTAGAATATCTCTGTAGAGGGAAGTACCTTCCACAGACCATCTCTGTTCACAACAAAACAAGAGGGCTAGTAAATTTTATTTCCATTTGTGTCCTCTAGAAAGAAGATACACTGGAAGGCAAATAATGTTGATGCAGGAGACAATGCTGATGATTGACAGAACTGTGAGTACTAGTCCTAACTGTACTAGAGCAGGGATGGCCAACCTTGGTGCTCTTGGGCACCAAGGAGTGTTCCTTGGTGTTCTTGGGCTTGAATTACCAGAAACCCAAGTCAGCACACCTGCTGATCAGGCCTTCTGGGAATTGATGTTCAAGAACATCTGGAGCACCAAGGTTGGCCATTCCTGTAAGAGGTTGTTGCCTTGTTCTCAGCATCAAAATATGACTGAACTGCTTTGGTTAGTGTGTCATCAAGCTTTTGCTTCAGGCAGCCCAAAGTCATCGAATGGCTCCATCTCTTATCCATAAAATATCTGTGAGCTCACATTTCCCATACTCATTTCCCAAAGGTGAAATGCAGCTGGCTCTGCAAGCAGCAGGGCCTTTCATTTCATCTGCAGTCCACAAGGCCCCTCCGCTGTGCTTATATTCAGCACGTGGTGACCTCTCTCCAAGACAAATACAAAAGAAGGGAGGCATGCAAGAATGTTTGTTTATATTCTTAATGCCATAATTTAAGAATCAAAGCATTAACAAGAACCACAAGGGCGCAAAGCAACAGTCGTCTTGATAGAAAATGCAAAATAACCATTTTAATGGATGGTGTGTTGATGGGCTGCTACTCCCCAGGGGAGCCTGTTTGATTTCCTTTGCTTGTTAGCACAAGGATTTGACATAGGCGATTAATGCAGAGTTCATTAAGATGATATTTCTCTCCCCACCCTCTATACTAGATTGGGGGTGGAGGGAATTCAAAGAAAGAAAAATTACATTAACAAAAAAAATGGAGATTTAACTTGCCCTCTATTATCCATACCTGGGAATTCTAGTTCAACTAGTTTTTCTACATTCTGGACTGATTCTTGTCTTGAGGAGCTGCCAAAACTCCAATGCAACAGAGAGGAGAAAACAGGAAAAGAAGATTTAGGCAAGAGTAACCAGTCCTAAGTCTGCGTAAAAGGATGACCCCCAGGAGAGGTCAGGTCCACTGCCCAGATAAGACCAGGAGAAGAGCAAGAACTTTGTTCTTCCTTCCATTCAAGGCATCATTGAGTCTTGATTTTACAAAAGGAAACACCAGATCCTTCCCCTCCATTTTGGAGTCAAAGTGGCAGGTTCAAAGGGGTTATCCCTTCTTGCAGGAAAGTAATGTAAGAAGCTGCCTTATATTAAACCATTGGATTAGTACTTCTAGCTCACTATAGTCCATACCTGTCAAGTTTCGGATTTGGAAATAAGGGAA
This sequence comes from Bradypodion ventrale, assembly GCA_035047345.1. NCBI lineage: Eukaryota > Metazoa > Chordata > Lepidosauria > Squamata > Chamaeleonidae > Bradypodion > Bradypodion ventrale. The sequence continues at coordinate 31,040,988 of JAWDJE010000010.1, read as the reverse complement.
ACTCTGTGGGTGGGGTTACCTCGGTGGGTGTGGCCAAATCTGTAGGTGTGGCCAAATCTGACCATGTGACTTGCTGGGCTCTAGTCATGCCTGCCACATGACGATGAAAACCTCTGCAAACACAGATAGCACTGGCTCTTTGGCTGTAAATGGAGATGAGCACTGCACCCTAGAGTTGGATATGAATGGCTTTTGAGCAAGGAAGACTTTTACTATGGTTGCCCTTGCTTGAAAACCAGTCATATCCAATTCTAGGGTTCAGTGCTCATCTCTGTTTACAGCCAAAGAGCCAGTGCTGTTTTCTGTGGTCATGTGGCAGGCATGACTAGACACCGGAGTGCACGGAACACTGTTTAGCTTCCCACCGAAGTGGTTCATATTTATCTACTTGCAATTTCTTGCTTTCGAAATGCTAGGTTGGCAAGAGCTGGGACTGAGATGGGAGCTCAACACACACACACACACACACACACACACACACACACACACACACACACACACACACACACACACACACACACACACACACACACACACACTCTTTTGTATCTCAAAGCCACACGGTCCTTTCAACCACTCTGCTGCATAAGATAGATCTAGCAACTCACTATGACACCTACCCGTTTCCTATTTCTTGTTGCTTTTCAGCTGAAGCTTCTGGTGAGCTTGTTTAACTGCACTGCAGGAAAAGCCTGTGATGTGGATTGTTGAGCACTGCAGTCCAAGAATATCTGAAGAATTTTGCCACCTTCTTCTACTTTTTAAGTATCTCAAGATTACATTGTGCTATTTTCTCTAAGCAGCTTTGGAGATCATTTTTGGAAGTTTTGCAGAAAATGAGTTAAATATTAAAAATTAGATAAAATGAGATCACCAGAATCCTACTGCTTATATACATTGGCAAAAGCACAAGAGGAAAATTTACAGGGGCAAACTTTCACTAGTTAAGGAAAGCACCACTTGCATCTCTCCTTCACTCAGTAATGTGTCTGGCACTGTACAAGGCATTTAAGCAAGACTTTCTTCACTACCAGCAATTTGGCCTTACAACTCTGAGCAATTTATACTATTGCACTTGTGCTGGCTTACGTCAGTAATAGGATTTTGTCAACACCAAATCAACCAAACACTCCCAAGGATCTTACAGTTTAATCTTTACCAGCACAAGAGGGTCTAGTAGAAAACAAATAAAGAAGGTGCTAGTAAAGTTCTATTTTTTCCCCACAGGATCATCATTCTCCATTGTATATGATCATCCACCCAGCACAGGAGTTCCCAACCTACAAACAGCGGGCCTAACTCAGCCTACTGCACCAATTAATCCAGCCAACAGTGGGAAACTAGGCACTGCTGGAAGCTACCACCACCACCGGAAGTGCCCAAAACATGGAAGTAGTGGGCACAATCACAACTTTTTTGATGCTTTTGCAGCCTCTGCTGCTTCCCATGGCAGCAGGGGTGGGTGGAGAGGGGGCGGCATTTTTGCCACACTTTGGCAATTTTTTGCCACATTTTCGCTGCGTTTTGGACATTTCCAGGTTCTGTGGCAGTATTGGCTAGCTTTTGCAGTCTCTGCCACTTCTCATGGCGGCGGCGGCGGCGGCGGCGGCGGCGGCGGCGGCGGCGGCGGCGGCGGTGTGTGTGTGTGTGTGTGTGTGTGTGTGTGTGTGTGTGTGTAGACATTTTGCCTGTGTTTTGGTAATTTTTGCTAATTTTTTGCTGCACACAAAACACAATGAAAATGTACCCCACCCCCCACCCCCCGCCACCATGGGAAGTGGGAAAGACTGCAAAAGCAGCTAGGGAAAATGGCACAATTTCATCTGCTGCTGCCACCACCAAACCTGCAAAAATGCAGTGAAAATGTGCTGAAAAATTGACAAAACATGGCAAAACTGTCCTCCCCACCCCCACCCTGACACCATGGGAAGTGGCGGAGGCTGCAAATGCAGCTGAAAAAACAGTGTGATTGTGCCTGCTGCCGCCGCCTCAGAAGTCAGAAGCAGCAGGAGGAACCATATGCCTCTGTCCCACACAGACCTTGGTGGGAAACCATTGGCCACCTCTGACGTAGCACATGGCTCTCCAAAGCAGGACCCACAGAAAAAGAGCAACAATGATAAAATACATCCAATGTTTTAACCTTCATAAAGTGCAATGAAAACACTTAAAAATACACTTTGGGTTTCTAGTACCACTTAAATAAAAACCCACGTATGCCATCTGAAAGCATCAAAGGAGGAAAGCTCAAAGAGATAAACCAAATCAAAAAGAAAGCTTATTCCTATATATCCCCAATCTGTGAGCTAAATGACCTCTGCAAAACCAGGAGAGGAAGCATTCAAGCCTGAAATGGTGCTCAAATTGCTACATCAACTGCACCAGGACTGGAGAAATAAAACAAAATAGAAAAAAAAATCAAAGCTGGCAATGAATCTGGACTGCTAAAAGGTTCCTGAACCCAACTAATGCACTATGGCAGACTAATAGCTCCAAATGAAATACACAGAACTGGCAGGTTCTTCCCAAGTAAAACACCATCAAAAAGTTACTGGGGGAAAAAAAGAATTTTAGAAGCAAAATCTCACACTTCAAATATATAAAGGAAAGCCCTGACAATTAGACTGAGAATTCACCTCTAATAAATTGTTTACATTAAATTTCCCAGAAATCCTCTTTTGTTCAATTTCAAAAACAACAAAAAAAAAACAGTTTTATTAAATTTCCAATTAATTTAAATTTGTTGTTGTTGTTGTTGTTGTTCAGTCGCACAGACGATTCTGACCCTTGGTGACCCTATGGACCATTGCCCACCAGGCACCTCTGTCCTCCACCATCCTCCTCAACCTGCTCATCTCTGTGCCCACTGTGTCCACAATACCATCTAGCCATCTCATTTTTGGCCACCCCCCTTTCTTCTTTTGCCCTCCACTTTTCCCAGCATCAAGGCTTTCTCAAGTGAATCCTCTCTTCTCATTTGATGTCCAAAGTACTTCAGCTTCATCTTTACTATTTGTCCTTCTAAGGAGCAGTCAGGGTTGATTTCTTCTAAGATCGACCTATTTGTTCTCCTCGCTGTCCAGGGGACTCTCAAAAAGTTCCTCGGAGGATTTAATTTTAGCCAACGACAAATCCAAGAAGTTGGCTTCATTATGACAGTTTAAAGTCTGACCTGGGCATCGAAGAAGATGAAACCTGTGGCTTCCATTCAAAGCTATCATTCTATTACTAAACTCTTGCCAATTCCTTAAGCATCTCCTTTAAGAAAAGCTGCTCACACAGAAAACAATCAGTTTCCCTGAGCTCCCAAAGGAGGGAGGGGAATCCAAGATGTTATGGAGAAGTGTAATTGCCACCTCCTCCTCTTCAAAACAGTTCTTTTCAGATAGAGCAGATATCATTTGATTAGAAATCAGCTTTTGAGAGCACAATTAGCATTTATATTGCCTTCCCTGTTCTAGGTGGGGGTGGCTAGCTTGATAACAAAAGCCGACAAGCGCAGTTGTGGGGGCAAAACCCAAGGGGAAGGTATGCATGGGCGCCTCTGAAGAAAACACAGGTGTGAAGAAGTTCAGGTAGGGGCCCAACTGTTTCCATGCAATGCCCAAAAGAAAGATTAGGCACCTGTCACAAATGACGAGACATGAGGCAGAAAGTGCTCGCTGCCAGGTGAAAGGTGCAATGGAAAAGTAACCACACAATGCAATCCTATGTATGTCTATTTAGGGAGAAAGAAGGAATCTGATCATGCTATACTCAATAGGGGGTGCAGTGGCTCAGTGGTTAAGAAGCTTGCCTTGTTAGCTGGAAGGCTGTCAAGTCGGCAGTTCGAGACCCGGGTACTGCATGATGGATTGAGCACCCATCTCTGTGCCAGTTCTTGGGGACATGAAAGGAGCCTCATTTGGGTGTTCCCTAAGTGGAGTTTCTTCCGTGAAAATCCTTTCAACCCAGAATAATTTCTGACACAAAATTATTGTTATATTACTGTGCTCAATGAAAGCATCTCTTTTCTCCACCTGAAAGTTGCCATTTGGCCTATCTGGAAGAGTGGAGACAAGACATGCAAACTGTGGGATACAATCCTATGTATCTCTCAGGATGCCGATTCTCACTTGTTTTGTTCTCAATGAATGACAATAACAAAGGACCACATTTTGCCTGCAAGACAGTAAACTATTTCCTATTGGTAACTTGTGTGAAGAATTTTGGTTCAATTTGCAAAGGAAAACAATCATGCCAGCAGCCTTGTTGTGTAGCCTTTTTTGAAAATTGGAGGGATCCAATAGTTTGCACACACCATTTTGATCAATCAACCATCTGTGTTTCCTTTGTGTGTGGGAGATTTGCTCCACACACCAAAAGAAGCTGTTTTGTGCAATTTGCTCAAACTTGTGCTGTATTATATTGTATTATATTCCATTGGTTAATTTCTGTTATTACTGATTATTGATTATTGTATTATTATTGTAATTGGATTATTATGTTTCTTTATTATTGTGTTATGGTATTATTGTATTGTTTGATATATACATGTTGTGATGGCCGCCTTGAGTCGGCTTCGGCTGAAAAAGTGCGGGATATAAATTAAAATTTATTATTATTATTATTATTATTATTATTATTATTATTATTATTATTATTATTATTATTATTATTATTATTATTATTATTATTATTATTATTATTATTATTATTATTATGACCGAAAAAAACCATTTCTCATTCTTTTGTTCTTATTCTAGGGACAAAAAAACCTCCTTGTGGGGGTTAGTAAACTCTCAACAGGTATCCTGATGTCTAGCAAGATTCATTTACACCCTTATATACTTACTTGATTTATCCATGTTTCACATGTCAAGTTGATGTGGTGGATCGAAGCATCATCTTCCACTGATTCTGATCCCATGCCAGTCTCATCCAGGCCCTCAGGAACTTTCCTCTGAACTGGTCTTCCCATGTGGTTCATGGCCTTCTTAGTGGTCACTTTATGTCAAGTGGTATCCGTTCTGCGATAGCTTTCATCCACCTGCCATTTTTGAAATGGCATACATGCCCGGCTTCCTGATGTCTTGCAAACTCAATCAACATTGACACTTGTTTTGCACATGATTTTATATGCAGTTCTTCTTTTTATATTTGGTCAACCCATCGTATGCGTAGCATATAAATTCCTTATATACATCTACTTAAATGTAAATTCCCCCCTCCATTTAATGTTGCTTTACTTACTAAAAGAATGCATCAGATTATACCTACAGAAATTTCTATGTATGGATGCAAAATATCTACAATTTAGTTTTGCTGTGTTTTGCAGCAGCATTATTGAATTCTAATTCTGTATTACTTTTAAAAACTTTTTAGACACACTTATATTCATGCGGAACAATTCCAAAAGTTGCCACAATCAAGAAGTCTTAATACTATAGCAATAAAGGTATTAATTGAAAAACAAAAACTGCAATAAGGAACTACAAAGAAGAATGTGATATAAATAGAGATTAATAATAAATGCTGCTTCTTCCAAATATAACAAGGTTAGAGGATGCTGCATGCTTGTTAATTTGCTAAAGATTTACACTGCCTGCCTTAATTTGATTTTGTTAAATGTATGTAAGTTTGTAACAGCAAATCATACGAACGACAGAATAAAACTGGAAAAAATAAAACACCAGCAGTAAGTCTAGTCCTTGGTTGGTGAATATTTTCCCCTACCACCTCTTACCAGCTCATAGCTGCATAGCCAGTATAGCAATTACTTGGAATATCCCATACTTCTTCCAAGAGTATCCAGGGAGATATAAAATGGAAGAAATTCTCCTTCTGGGGATGTCAGAGCCTTTTGAGATGAAGATTTGCTAGTCCTAATTTGAATGTATGGCAAATCAACAGTAAATCATATTTAATGGGTTGACTGTATTTTAGACTAAGAACTGGATGCAGGCACAACAGCTAATTCTAATAATCCCAACCAGAGTTGACCCAATAACTCTTAAAAAGTCTTTATTTATTCAGTGAGCTTCCTCTGGTTAAGATTAACAACAGGATTTAGCCTCAGGGTTGCTTTAGAAAACATTTAAAGCTACTGCACTCACAAGATGGATGCTTGCTTTTATCTCTTAACATTTTTATCAGATATTGTCTGGAATCCTGTTGTTTAGCAGTCAGTTTCTGAAGTGGTAGCCATGTCAGTCTGTGGAAGGGATTCCTGTGGATTGCCCAACAGATTCCCTTGAAAACAAAAAACTGCAGCAGGTCCAAAATGTAGTGACCGGACTGATTTCTGGGTCTAGCGGTTCTCGTTGAACCAACTGACCTCTGCCTCCAACCACAATTGCTGGCCTTTAGAAGAGATTTAAAGACATGGTTAGCCCAGCAGGTATGGGGTGCTGCTACTGGACCTCCCCCCAGCTCATATGATTTTAGATTTTAGATTTTTAGATTTGATGTTTTAAGATTTTTAGATTTTAGAGTTTTATGATGTTTTATTTATGCATATCATATTTATGTGTCGGGATGGAATGAGGTCCCATCTTTGTCCCAGCTCCTGTCAACCTAGCAGTTTAAAAGCTTGAAATTGCAAGTAGATAAATAAATAAGGGACCACTTCGGTGGGAAGGTAACAGCATTCCGTGCGCTCCGGTGTCTAGTCATGCCTGCAACATGACCATGGAAATGTCTGCAGAAGCAGGCAGCGCTGGCTCTTCAGCTTTGAAACAGAGATGAGCACTGCACCCTAGAGTCGGATATGACTGGCTTTCAAGCAAGAGAAACCTTTACCTTTACTTTACATTCTTGCATTGTAATCTGTCCGAAGTTGCCTTGGCGAAGGGGTGGTTAAATAAGTCAAAATAAATAAAGTAGGATGATTAAAGAATTGTTAAATGAAATGGGGCTAATTGGACAAAGGATAGATTCTCTGTGAATGTTGAGAAATTCAATGCCTGCAACATCTGTGTTCATGCAATTTATTCCCCACCACATGTGTGAGAGAAGATCCAGTAAATGGTTGAGATACCATCATTGTAACAGTCTATTTTGGGTTAAAGACAACAACAATTAATTGCTTTAACATTTTAATTTGCTTGTAAACTTTCCTATATTTCACATACATCCATACTGTACTTTTATTTTCTTCAGTGCTCTATTATGAATAAAGGCGGTGCCAAATTTAATAGAAAGGCACAGGAGCAATTGAGCCTTGTGGCGATTCTCTTTCTCTTGGATCGAAGATGTCAAGGGAGTACAGGAGTTGGCAGATGTGGACCCCCTTAGCTATCCTTGAGTATAATTTTCCTTCTAACCTCCAGAAACTTCCAACACTTTCTTCCCTTTGTGCTCGAGCTCTAGTAGCAATCTCAGCAGGACTGACATTTTCTGAGAAGTATCTATACTTCTCAGTCATTTAGGTTGTTTAAAACATATGGGGACGCTTCATGCCAGACTGAAGCAGGATAGAATCCGAGGCGTTCAGGGCATCAAAGGGGATTATTGGGGAATTGATAAGAGATTTTAATTTAGATCCTCCAGAATGGGTACCAGGACTGGCAGGAGGGAGGTTTGAGTGTTGATTGAGAAGGAGAAAGCTAGTTTAGCTTTTCACTGAAAAGGACTGGAGGTGGGGAGAAAACTCTTAAAAGCTGTCCTTAGCTTGTTATTATTCCAAGCATGAATGTTTAGCCTGCCTCGTATTTTCTTCTCAGCACGAGTCAGCTCTTTATTGAGTTGTTGTTGAGCCAGGGATTCTGCATACTATATTTGCTTATAAGAAACACTGTTCACCAATATACCCTCTTAATCATCTAACCTTCTAATCATGTTCTATCATGATCCAGAAACAGAATCCAAAGTGGGAGTCTGAAAAGAGAAGCAGTTTGGTTTCTTAACAACAAGCATCAGCAGAAGGTAGGATGAGCTCATTCTGTCCCGCATGAGCCAGTGTACAATAAAAAGGAAAACACAATAAAGGTAAAGGTTTCCCTTGCTCAAAAGCCAGTCGTATCCGACTCTAGGGCTCAGTGCTCATCTCTGTTTCAAAGCCGAAGAGCCAGTGCTGTCTGCTTCTGCAGACGTTTTCCATGGTCATGTGGCAGGCATGACTAGACACTGGAGTGCACAGAACGCTGTTACCTTCCAACCAAAGTGCTCCCTATTTATCTACTTGCAATTTCTTGCTTTCGAACTGTTGGCAGCAGCTGGGACAAAGACGGGAGCTCATTCCGTCCTGCAGTACTTGGGAATCAAACTGCTGACCTTCCGCCTCCCAGTCAGCGTCTTAGCCACTTGAGCCACTGCAGAATGGGAAAGGTTATTTCTGGAACATATCTCTTGCATCTTCTTCCATTCCTTGAGAGACAAACCAGTTGATGAGGGTGAAGATATGTGTATGTGTAATACTCTCCAGTTCTATGGGGCTATATATATAGTTCAAGTGACTATTACCAACACAAATTCTACCAAAGTGTTTTAACAACAAAAGTGATACAAACATAGCTCACAGGTGGATGCTACAGTTTGTACTTTGCACCATTACGAGAGCAGGAGTTGCACTGGCCTTGGGCTGTAATAAAGAATTTGTTGTTGTTGTTGTTGTTGAAGCAACAAGGAAGAATGCAAATGTTTCTTTGAAGTCAAATTTTAAAAAGTCCCAGGTATATTTATCTACTGAGGTAGGACATCCACAATATAAAAGAACCAGTTCCAAATATGCTGTGTTCAAAGCCATAAACAAAGGGGGTAAGGGATTTATCATCCTCCAGGTAAACTGCAACTGCTGCCTCTCCACCTTTCTTTCTCAACATAAATCTGAATCAGAGCCCGTTTGTAAAATTTCTCCATCAATTTGGCTGAAACAAATAGTCCATATGGAACATGCATGTAAATTGACCTCTTGTTTGTGCTCTACTTCATGAAAAAACAATGTTCTCCTTCCCTCCTTGAAATACAAACTAGTTCATGAAGATGAAAGGCACTACTCTAGCACTTTGGTAGCACTACTGTTTACAGCAAGAAGGTGAAAAATACTCTCTAAATTCCTCATCCTCGTAGATTCAGGCTGATTAACACAGAAGACAAAATTTCAGGCACCACTGGGCTTCTTGCTCCAAGCAAAATATCAAGACAAGAAGCATGCTCCCAATAAGTTATCTACAATTTGTGGAAAATGTTTCTGTGCAAAGTAGTACCTCCTTCATGAGAAGCAAAATTGCATGCAGCAAACACAGAAGAACCAATGGGTTCAATGGAACAGCTATCGTACATATGTACAATCGTTCAAGTAGGACATTTTTCTCTCACCAATGTGAGTATTCTCACTGATACATTAGAAAATGCATCTATCTTTTAGGTAAGAAGAAAATAAATAAGAGAAAGTCATTTCCTTTCTAAAGCAGGGGTTCCCAACCCGGCACCTGGCTTGAAAAGGTTTTGAACCCCTGTTCTAAAAGAAAATAGTTTTTTTAAAAAAAGAACATTCCTGCCTACATGAGCAAACCCATCTATAACTTTACATGGTACATTACAGGAGAGAATTTACCACTTTGATCTGCCTCTGCCTTTAAATTAACTCTGAAAAATTATATCTCCTGCCAAAGTTCTGCTTGTGATTTCTTTGTTTTGGGAATGGGAAGCAGTATACAGCCAAGGCAAGGTATTCTGCAATGGTAATCAAGAGCAGATACATCATTATGAAAGAGAAAAAGAAAGACAGCAGCTGTTCAGATTTCCTTCATATATCATTCTTCACATGGTCATCAACAAGAGTGTTGACTTTTCCATGTTGGCTTCTCCCCCCTCCCTTTCCATTCCCATCAGTTTGCTTGCTCTGCAGACATCAAAGCAACAACACAGAGTGGCCCTGTGCCCACCACCATCAGTGTAACCACATCTTGATTAGCCCTGAAAGCATCTATTAATTAATTGGCATAGCTCATTGATTAATTCATTAAGCCCATGAGTTGAAAATGCAGATTTTTAATTGGATTTTAATCAGAGCCTGTCCTTTTTGAAAGGATGATGAGCACTGATGGCACTCTTATTTCTTTGTGAAAAAGTCCACATTTTCCTGTCCATCATTCCTGTACAAGTCAGCGCTCACCTCATGAATAACAATCTTCTTAATTCTTGTGCTGCCTGTTATTGCTTGCCATTCGTAAGGGACAGGTAAAGAGAACTGGGAACCTCGTGTTATCAGGTTATGGAGAAATTTTTACTAGAAATTACAGAAATGGCAGTTGTGAAGGTTCAGCTGCCAGGTTTAAGGTGCAGGCTGAATTGTTAAGGATTTGGTACCAAAGCTATGGGACACGGAACAACTGGCCCTTTGCTGGAAGACACCAAGTTTATAGGACACTGAAACTTTGCGGTGACAGTTACTGAAGCTGAAGCTCAAATACTTTGGCCACAAAATGAGAAGAGAGGACTTACTGAGGGAGGCCCTTATGTTAGGAAAGATTGAAAGCAAAAGGAGGAGGAAGGGGGCAGCTAAGATGGTTAGACAGCATCATTGATGTGGTTGGTGTGGATCTGAGCAGACACCAGAGGATAGCGGATGATAGAGGAGCCTAGTGTAATGTGTCCCATGGGGTTGCAAAGGATCAGACTCTACTCTGTGACTAACAACAAAAACTAGAGGTGGATCTACTAGTGAATATTAACAAATATATATTGCCAGCCTGTTTTCCCAGAGCAAGTGCTACTAGAGATTGCAAAAAATTCAGTTTGTGTCTTTCTGTGAAATGGTTTTAAAGCCTGAGGCACCCAACTCAACTGATTCACAACTGGTGCTAGGCTCATTGTCACAGTGTGGAGATCCTTGTATATGTGTTGCAGTTATACAACATTAGTGCCAAAAAAGCCAAGAACAAGGCGATCAGAAGTATTGCTGAATTGCAGCCAAAATGCTGATGCTGGGAGTTCAATCCTGATGGAGGTCAAGGATGATTCAGCCTTCCATCCTTCTGAGGTCAGTAAAATGTGTACCCAACATGTTGAGTGCAAAATGCTAATCTGTTATATGTTTTTTTTTAAAGTCACTTGGGGTGAGGGCCTTTATAGCCATGCCAATGAGGACCACCATGTTACCTGCTGACAGTCACCACTTCTAAGAGAGGTAGATAAATTCCTGCATTCTAAAGACTTCATCATAGAGAAGTCAAACATGGTCTGCAAAGTCTACATGCATCCTGCAAATCAAATCCAGGCAAACTGTTGACAGGACTGACCATGCATGATAAATGCTATGTAGATGGGAAAAAAATGTAGGAACAAATATGCCTATGCAAGCTTACCTTCTGGTGAAGCTGGAAGGATTTAGCCTCATCCAAGATGGAGATTTCAATGCATGGCGACCCTTTAGAATATACCAGAGGGATTGGAATGTGTAAACATGCTGGCCCCAGGGGTTGGAAGAAATGGAACCTAATGTGTGATGAACATGTCATGCTGTATTATCAATGGCAGGATTCCTTTAGGGGAATGGCAAGGAAGTGGACCTGGGCAGGTGACTGTCAGCCATACCTTCCCTGTTCTGGATATTTGAATAGCCAGATTTTCTTTTAAGCCATCATAAGTCTTGATTTCAGGAGAAAGGCAACATATAAATAAATGATAAGCAAACCCCAGAATGTGGGTCCATTTCCCTTGATTCAAGTTTCACCCTTTTGAATAGTCTGCTGGGCAGAAGAAGTTCAGTTTCCCTCCAAACACACTACATTTGTGATCTCCCAGGAACCTATGTCTAAGATATCATGAAGGCTCACTTCCTGGTCTCAGTTTACGTCCTGAGATTTAAAGAAATGGAATGATAATAATTTTATGACAGAAATTATTCTGGCTTGAAAGGATTTTTGCTGGAGAAACTCCACTCAGGGAACATCAGAATGAGGCTCCTTTCATATCCTCAACAGCTGGGACAGGGACAGGCATTCAATCTGTCATGCAGTACCCAGGTCTTGAACTGCTGACTTGCCAGCCTTCCAGCTTACAAGGTGAGCTTCTTAACCATTGAGCCACCACAGCCCCAATGGAATGATGATGTTTTGGCAATCCAAAGAAACACATGGCTACCATTTTTGGTGTAAACTCTATATTAATGTCAATGGGTTTACTTTTTATTTAATTTTCAGGCACACCCACACACACAAGAAAACAAAAACAATACACATATACAAAAAGGCAATGAAAGAAGAAAAAAGCATATAAAATACATCTATATTTTCTTAATACAGAATATTTATTAATTATTTATCTTTGTTTGGCATAAAACAATTAAACAATAACTACATTGACCATTAACACATGCAATCTCCACCCTCGGGATCTTCTTGTCCATCAATCTCAGTTTTCAATTTTGAATTTAATATACCTATCCCTATTTCCAAAAACTAATACTTTTTTGAGCAGATTGAAAACCTTTAGATTTTTTAAAAAGACATAGTAAATAAAGTCTCCCCATATCATTGAAAAATCATTATTCTTCAACATCCTGATGCTGTTGTTTTACCCTTTATAATATAGACCTTTCTGGTTGCCCAATGCTCCATGACATCCTCCCAACAACGCTGTCTTCTCAATTACAGGTTCTTAGTATGTCAAGTTGCTTTAGGGGCATCAGAGGGATAAGGGAATGAGGTGTGTTTTATTGCATTTTTATCAGTAAATATCACGGAAACACGGAGCAACGGAATGAACAAACAGTGTGTCTGGGAGGCAGGAGGCCATAATTAAAGCCTTGCCTTTTTGTTATCCAAATGGCCGATTAAAACGGTGATAAAATGCCCACAATGGAGATCCCTGACCATTTTCCACCCCTTTCAAATAGAACGAAATGGATTATCTCTGATCCCAGCCTCACCCCTTCCCAAATGCCACACTGGTATCCACTTAATAATACATCACCTACAGACAGGACAAATAATATATATTTTAATCGCTTTTCTACAGGCAAATACAGGCTACATGGGAGCTGCCCTTCACTGGTTCCTGGAAATTATGAATTTTCAACAACCCTTTTCTATTATTCATCTTGTGTTATTCCGTTAACATTTTCTGCATTAGAATGCAGTTGCCAGACATTTATGAAGCTTTCCTATAATTTATTGAACAGCAAGGTGTCTCCCGATACAACACCCAGCCCCCAGGTGTACTTCCACCCTCTCCCATCCCCAGGAACATATATTGAAGATACCTTCTAAAAAACAAGAACAAGTGAAGGTGTCTACAATTACACTGGGATGTATTAATAATTTCTAGTCCATGAACGAGGTGCCGAGTCATTCTTGTGACTTAACAAGTTCACATGCTGGTTTCATTATTTTATTCTCTACCAGTAATGGTGAACCTTTTAGAGACTGAGTGCCCAAACAGAGGAGTGGGGCAGGGTGAACTTTATGCTGGGGGAGGGAGGAAGTGCTCTCATTGGACTGCTGGGCAAGAGGGGTGGATCAAACTCTGTGCTGGGGAGATGGAAGAAGCACTCTCATTGGGCTGCTGGACAGAAGGGTGGATCAAACTCTGTGCTGGGGAAGGAGGAAGCTCTCCCATTGGGCTGCTGGGCAGAGGGGCGGGGCAAACTTTGTGCTGGGGGAGAGAGGGAGCACTCTCATGGGCTGCTGGGCAGAGGGTGTGGCGAACTCTGTGCTAGGGTGATGGTGCACATGCCAACAGAGAGGGCTCTGTGTGCCCCCTCTGTCATACATGCCATAGGTTTGCCACCACTACTCTAGAGATAAAGTAGTCATGTCATCTGAGTTTGGAGAGATGGAGAAATGTTGGTAGGAGAAAACAAAAGAAACTATTGGAAACAGTGCTGACTGAAGACAATAGCATAACAATATGGCAACCAAAGTGGTTTCCTTTCCAACATATCCCAACTTTCACCTAATGATGCTCCCATTCTTAACCAGGCCAGTAAAGCAATCTATCTGTTGTTGAAACAGTTAAAATCTTTATTTCATGGCAGTTAAAAAACTTTTGTGGAACATTGCCTTCCTTGTCCATCACCTTAAGAATAATGGGAACTGTTCTCATTCAAAAGGATGCCTTTGAAAGACGATCATGGGTTTGCATATAGGAAATTTTGGTCCAGCCAGAACCTCATGAGCATATTCTAGAGAGGAGAGTCCCGAGAAAGACAGGCACCTGCTGATGCAATAAACAGTTTATTAGGAGCGCCCCCACCGCCACCGCCAGATTGGCATCGCCTCCCCACCCCGGGACAAGTTCGGAGGCAGCAACAGCTGCAGCAGGGCACACCTGGAGGACTCTTAGGAGCACCCCCACCACCACAGCCAGACCAGCTTCACCTCCCCACCCCAGGACAGGTTCGGAAGCAGCAACAGCTGTGGTGGGGTCCGCCCAGAAGACTCTTAGGAGCACCCCCACCAGAGTGGCTTCACCTCCCCACCCCAGGACAGGTTCGGAGGCAGCAACAGCTGCGGTGGGGTGCACCCAGAGGACTCTTAGGAGCACCCCCGCTGCCACCACCAGACTGGCTTTGCCTCCCTGTCTCAGGACAGGTTCGGAGGCAGCAACAGCTGCAGTGGGGCGCACCCTGATGACCTTGCTGAAGTCTCCCCTTCACCCGTTGTTGGGTGGGAGATTGAGGACAGTTGAGGATGTTGAGCTTTTGCTCCATCAGGACCCATTGAAATGATTACAGTATGTGGTGTTTTTTTTAAAGATAATTTACTTATTATATTGTATATTGTACTTTGGATTCTGTAATCTCTAACATTGTTATTTTTGAAATGTGATTTGTAAATGCTTTATGTTATTTATATTGCTTTGTATTATCTATATTGTATTATCTATATTGCTTTGTATTACTTGTAAACTGCTTTGAGTTCCCTTAGGGGAAGGAAAGTGGTATAGAATTCAAACATAATAATAATATTGTACAGATGGCTGACAATGTAACAAAAAGAAATGTCCACCTGGGGCCATGGTGGCTTAGTGTTTAAAACACTGGTCTTGATGACCAGAAGGTTGGCAGGTGAGCAGTGCAAGATCCAACTGCTAAGTGATGGAGTGAGCGACCATTGTCTGTCCGTCCCAGGTCCCGCCGACCTAGCAGCTCAAAGCAAGAAATTGCAAGTAAATAACTTGGTGCTGCTTCAGCGGGAAAGGCAACAGCATTTAGAGCACTGCGGCATCTAGTCATTTCTGTCACATGACCAGGGAAATTACTGCAGATGAAGACAGCCCTGGCTTTTTGGCTATAAACAGAGATGAGCACTGAACCCTAAAGTCAATCTTGACTTGCTTTTGAGCAAGAGAGATTTTTACTATTCATGCTGGGCAGTTACACGTATGTTGTACATGTATATTGTACACGTATGATGTACACATATGTTGTACACATATATTGTACGTTGATATAGACAGATATGCATCCTTTTCCTCAAGGAACTGTAACAGATATATATAATCTAGCTCCATTTCATCCTCTTAACAACCTACAAATGTTTACACAAGGAAAAACATGCGAAAGCCAGCACCAGAGATGGGTTTCATAGCTAAGTGGGGATTTACTGCTTTATATACAACAGTCTATTGACAAACATTTAGCTTATTAACTGAAGGAATAATGACAAAATCAGTAACTGATGAAAGCTAGCATAAAGAACTTATCCCACCTGATTTAAAGCATCTGCATTACTATAAGGACACCTATGAGTTTTGCTGTGCTTTTCCACCAGTAGTTGCAAATTTCTTCATCAATTCAGGGTAAATAATGGGAATTTGAAGATGCGGGAGAAAGAAAACTCATAACTCATCCATCCTTGACAATGAGAAGTGGACAACAACCAGACAATCTTTAAATGCAAAGAAAGGAACAGTGTGGCTGTCCGTATTTTGTTAGGTTGCAATTCCCACCAGCTCTATTTATCATTTCAAGTGTTTAGAAAAGCTGAGATTTGTAGCCTAATGATATCTGTAAGGCTGCACCTTTCCCATCTCTGATTTAATAGCAACAAGAAATCTCCACCTTGATGTTGTCACATGCTGCCTATTTGCTTTAAAAACATTGTGTCCTCTGAAATGGAGAAGAGGGGATGAAGAGATATTTGGGCGCAAACTTGCCCATAAATCAGATCGCTACAGTTTCATGATTTCAAGAGCTGCTCAAACAGTTCACCTCTTGTGGAACCATTTGATATTCTTGTCCTCTCAATTCATCATTTTGTCAGGTATTATAGTTTATTCCTGAGAAATTGTCTGAACCATTGTCTTATCATATTAGCTTAGGGATTAGAGACAGCTCAGACCTGGGAAGGTCGACACTTCATCCACTATGAAAAATGAGCATTCAACTACAGTACTAACCTTTAATGGATTGGCACAGGTACATGTTCTAGGCTAGTGGTGGCGAACCTTGTCACTCCAGGTGTTCTTGAACTTCAATTCCCAGAAGCCCTGATCAGCAGGAATGCTGACTTGGGTTTCTAGTAATTGAAGTCCAAGAATACCTGGAGTGACAATGTTCTCCATCACTGTTCTAGGCTCTAGATTAGGGATTCACAACCTGTGGTCTGTGGGTTGGATGCGGCCCATGGCACCATTTCATGTGGCCCCCCACTGTCTCCACCACGCCAGGAAGTACCATGTGGTGGAGGAAGGGTAAAATGGCCATCCGGCCTCCAATGCTGCCTGAGGGACCATGACCTGGTCCCCGTCTTAAAAAGGTTGAGAACTCCTGCTCTAGATACAAAAACAAAGAGATGTATATCCTACTAAGACATTTGGTCCCTCTCGGACAGTGATGGCTAACCTCAGCACTCCAGCTGTTCTTGGATTTCAATTACCAGAAGTCCAAGTCATCACTCCTGCTGATCAGGGCTTCTGGGAATTGAAGCCCAAGAACAACTGGAGTGCCAAGGTTAGCCATCACTGCTCTAGAACTAGTCAGTGAGTTACCCAATATATGTTGTTGTCTGATGCAAAGGAAAATATGATATGATACTTTCTTCATTCCTTGAGCAGAACTGAGCTAGATAAATAGTTCAACCATATTGCACCAATGTGTACATGGTCTCGAGTCAGAACTAATCAGATTTGATTGGACAACATGCTATTATTATTTACCAGTTTCCCCCCTCTCCCCAGTGAGCTCCCATGGCCAAGCAAAGATTTGAACCCAGGTTTCTGGAGGTCTAGCACAATGGTTCTGTCCATTATTTAACTCTGTGTGCCATTTATTAGATTGCTGTACGTCTGCGTAAGAGTAAAATGACAAATATAAAACAGTGTTTTATTGTGTACTGTTTGTAGCTAGCATATCAATATGCACTAAGAATAATAAATTCATGCCGGAAATTTTTTTGGGTTGAAAGGATTTTTGTGGAAGAAACTCCACTCAGGGAATGCCCAAATGAGGCTCCTTTCATGTTCCCAAGAAATGGGACAGAGTCAGGCACTCAATCCATCATGCAGTACCCCAACTGCCAACTTGCCAGCCTTCCATTTAACAAGGAGAGCTTCTTAACCACTGAACCACCACAATATGCACTGATGGAGAAGAAGCAGTTTCTACCTAGAAGTCCTCTTTGTTCCTTCGCACCTTGCCATTTGCAGTTTTTAATAGGTGTTCATATGTTTTAAAACTTAATGCATTACATCCTGCACTGCAAATTTTGCACTGAACAGGTGTTTGGAAATTATGACCTCCCGTGTGCTAGAGTATGGCCAACCATGTTTTGAATGCTTTGTTTTTTATACTGGTCTTCGACCATAACAATAAATTGATGGATTGACTTCCCATGTCACTTTAAACTCTCAAATTGTCTGATTCATCCCTTTTTTAAAACAAATTTTTTCCAATGCTTGATTAATCAGAACCACCTTTTCAGTCATCAGAATGTATTAATAAATAGAGATGGCTGATCAACCATGGCTTCACCTAAGTATAAATCAGGTGCAATGAGCTTCTGTCTGAATAGTTTAGGATGGAGCTTGAAATTTTACTTTTCAGAAAAATAAATCTAGTAACAAACTAAAGCCATCTATAATTAAGATGTGGTAGGATAATCCTTTGGAAACCAGAGCATTATCAACACTCTCCATGGACACATGAGAGCATGGGGCCTCTCTCTCAGCCTCCCCTATTTGACAGGCTTTTTGTTGTGAGTATAAAGTGAAGAGAAGGAGAGTCACATACAGCACTTTAAGTTCACGGGAGGAAAATCAGGTATAAATGGAACTAATTAGCAAGCAAACAAGCAATAATAAATAGTAGGGAAGTGGAAACACAATAGAGGCAATCTGAAACATCGTGCCTGCTTGCAGCTCCTCTCCTTTTTAAATAAATGAATCATTATCACTGACTGATTATTACCCCACAAGTTAGAAATATCGGAAGGAAGGCTGAGCGATATTGCAGGGAATGGATTCCCTTGATAGGTCGCAACTTCCATTGTTTGCACACATCAGCCTAACACCAACAGTTCTTAAATGCACACAAGAGATGCTCTCAGATTGTGCATAATTTGGCCCCATGGCAGTCCCAATGCTCCAAACAGTTGCCCTTCTAAACCTCACATGCTTTGGAGGAAATCATTTTGTAGTGGTGGAAGGGGAGAGATAGATATACAAGCCATCTTACGTCCCCTGTGAATCTTAGGTGCTTGGGTTTTTGTTTTGCATATTGGAAGTCTTGGAAGTCAACCACAGTCAGGAGGGGAGGGAATTAGTTTTACTCAAGATGCCATTTCCTCCTTCCTCCAAAAAGCAATTTCACTTCTTGCAAAAAAAATAAAAAAAAAATCTCAGAGCAGATATTTATGTTGTTTATTCCTGACCCACTTCCTCTTCGAAGTCAGTGAGTCAGTGAGTTTGGGTTTTAGAAAAACAAACAACTAATTACTGGCTATTTGCAAAATTTCCCCTGTGACTTCTAGCAGAACGATAACCATTTTGAAATGAAGAAATTCAATTCTAAGTTACAAAATTTGTTTTTCAAAGTAAGTGAACTGAAGAGCCAAAAGTTTTTGTTATCTAGATTCTAACCATACCAGTCAAGCACGGCTCCCAAAAATACGGGGAAATTTCTGCGCATGCATGGACGCATACACAGAGAACCCATCTGTGCATGTGCAGAACCTGTTTGCTCATGTGCACACATGCAGTAACCCTTTTCCCCGCTGTTCAAAAAACAGGATGGTGGCAGCAAAGGGGAAGAACGAGCGCCAAAATACGGGAAATCCTGGCCAATATGGGATACTTGACAGGTATGATTCTAACAGATGTTCTAACAGCATAAGGAGACAGAGGCTTGGCCACTTGTTTACAAGTAAACCCCTTTGGAAGAGCTAAGGCCAGGCCTGACATGAAATAGATAAGATGAAACTACATAAACAGGCTAAAACACATTGCTTGGTCCATGTATTTATCTGTTTGAAAGTTGGCTATGCATTTTAGTTATTAGTTTCCATAAGTTTAATATTCTAGTATTTCATCATAAGCAGTTTGTATATTTAGTGTGTGCAACATTTATCATATTTTGGGGAATATAATAATGGGAGGAGCCATTGCATATGCTGTTTGTAACAACGTAAGTTGTTTGTTCATCGCTATATAAGATGTACACTGGCATACAGTAAGGGTCCCTCCTCATAGAGAAAGCACCATTTTGCATGCGAGATCCCAGTAAATTGGTTTCTATTTTCTTCTCCAAGCAACACTCTGACTACTTTTTCTTATTCCTGAATTAAGTATTTTTAAAAGGCTTGTCATTATTAAGAGTTTGTAGTGACACCCCCAAAGGAATAAGTGGCAACTCAAAACAAAATGAAACACAATGGCCATAAGAAACTGGAAATGGAGCTTTAAAAAAGAAGATGGGAATTGTATATGTTTCCTCTCAGTTACAATTCTAAACAATCAGCAATCCATTTGAATTTGGGAAATGTTAAATTCTGCAAGTTTACATTCAGGGTTCAAAGCCTGATTCACCTGCAGATCTCCTTAGGTAAAAGGGACACAGAATGCAATGCAGTTGGAAAATAGAACTCAGAAAACTTGCCTTTTTTATTATATTCCCCAAAATTTCCACCAACAAAGGGTTCTGGATATGCAGTGGTGTTGCTTGAGCACCTCCTCTCTTGTTTTAGCCTTAAAGTACCCTGCTTCAGTTGCCTCCTTGATTGTCTATTTATTTATATTTATTAATTATACTTATATCCTGCCCTTCTAGGGGAAAATTCATTCCTACTCAAGGTGGCCAACATAAAAAACAAACAAAAAAAAAACCACATACAACAATAAAAAAATATTAAAAATTACACCCTGTAAAACTTACAATAAAAACATCGCCAGATATTATAATGGACAAAAGTACCACAATCCAGAACTCTGACCACACAACCTAATTGGGATGAACAGGAGAAGGGCAACACTCTAAGAGCCAGGGATAGGCAGGACATTTGCAAAGGCCTCCTTGAAAACCAGTGTCTTCAGTTGCTTTTAAATGACTGGAGTGAAGAAGCTTGGTGTAGCTCACACGGAATACCATTCCACAGCATTGGTGCCACCACGGAGAAGACCCTTCTCCTCGTCCCAGCCTTTCTAGCCAGTCTCAGGGTCAGCACCTGAAGCTCTGCCGACAGAGAAGAGTGAGTGATGCGAGCTACAGACCAAAGGGGAAGATGTTCTGCAAGGTAAGAAGGTCCCAATCCGTATAGGTCCTTAAAAGTTATCACTAACACCTTGTACCGAATATGGAAAGGAACAAGTAAACCAGTGCAGACCTGCCAAGGCTGGCGAAATATGTTCAAATGTTCTCAATCCCATAATCAGCTTGCCTGCTGTGTTCTAGACTTATTGAAGTCTCCGTAGCAGGAGGATGTATTAAAGTCTCCATAGCAGGGACAGGAGAAGCCCCATGTCTTACTTCTGGCCTACTTGAACCACATGCTCTTCCTCTAGCTGTACAAGTACCCAGCTTTGATTGCCTCTCTGGTTGTTTGACTTCTGGACTGATTGGATTATGTCTCAATTGCTGGACTCGCCTTGTTCCTCTTTCTCCTCTTGGTTTTGACCTTCAACTTGGATAAGATTTGCCTTTGACCTTTAGCTTTAGCTTGGTTGCTCTGGGTCCTGTTACCTGTCCAGGACCCTGACACAATGGCTGTGTCAGAAGAAAACAAATGTCAATTTAATTTAGGATCACAAAGATGGCTGAAGATACAGTGATGCAAAGCCAGGCTTTGAATAACAACTGACTTAAAGCTCTCTGCTTCAATGCCAAGTTTTGCTTTTGCCTATTTTAAAGAAATATCTTGAAAATAGAAAAGGAATTTCTAACTGGCATCTCTCAGGTGGATCTTGCACATCCCCCACAGCAAGAGCCTGAAAATGTCAGCTTTTGATGGCATTTTATGGTGGTGGCTCAAGTGGTTAAGACACTGAACTCGCTGACTGGAAGGTCGGAGTTCGATTCCTGGACACTGCAAGAGAGAGTGAGCTCCCATCTTTGTTCCTGCTCCTGGCAATCTAGCAGTTTGAAAGCAAGAAAGTGCAAGTAGATAAATAGGGACCACTTTGGTGGGAGGGTAAACATTGTTCTGTGCACTCCGGTGTTGAAGCATGTCTGCCACATGTCCACAGAAATGACTGCAGACGCAGACATCGCTGTCTCTTTAGCTATAAAGAGGGATGAGCACTGAACCCTAGAGTTGTATACAACTGGCTTTCAAGCAAAGGTGACCTTTACCTTTACCTATCTCCCCCTATCTCCCAGAAAGTTTCTGTATGGCTTCAAAAAAGTAACATGTTTTTAAGCTTTCAGTGTAGGACTGAACACTGACAGTCATAAATATTCTGTATATATGTTATATAAGTTTTCTAGTACCGCCACCAGAACAAGGATGTCAAGTTGGACACCAGTTAATAGACTTCTTACATCAGGTTGTTTGTTCATAGTTTTCTTGTTTATTTTCTTTAAAATTTATTTCATTTAGAATGGGGGAAATCTCATCCAAAAGTTGGGAAACTGTCAAACAATGGGGAAGGGAACATAGCTGCCTAGAAAAGACCAGACTGAGTTCCTACAAGAGTTGAGACTATCTCTAAGGCCTTCAGTTACTCTCTCCCTGCTCACCTCGATTGTCTCTAAGCAGTGGTTCTTCAGGTCTCATATGAAGGTATTTCTTATTTAATATGACTTGATGTTTAAAATTAGGATCAATTCTAGAAATTACACTTGGGAATTTCCAAGTAAAATAAAAAAAGTCCTGTGTCATTGATTGGTGACCCATTTAATGATTCATGAGTTAAACAAGCTTGGTGACAACTCCCTTATTCCATTTAACATTCATTATTTGACAGTCGTGGAGTAAAGGGAATGCACTTTACTAGACTTTATGATGACACTAATCCAGCTTGATTGATGGGGTTAATTGAAAAAGTGTAATGTGACAAATTCCTAGCAGAAGGTCGGAGGCATACATGGGTGACATCATTTCATAGACTTTGTTGTTGGGAACACAGCAAAATAATGAAATTGGACCCTTCTCAAACTGTGAAATAAATCTATATGATTAACTGAGAAGGAAGGAACTTGTAAGATGTGTCTGAGCTAATTGAAGAGACAGAGCTTAATTGTTATCAATCAGCCAATGATCACATACAGTCTTGTCAAACTCAATATTCAGGGAAATGCAACCCATCACACTAGTTGACATCTAAACATCAATAATTGTGGCAAGTTAAGTAGACAGCCAGAAATTTGGTAAAACTGATATTCAAATGGATTTGGCCATGAGAGAGTATGCCAGAAAAATACTTAAATCACGCCAACCATAGTGTATTTTTGATGAGAAATGATTCTGTAGAGACGTTTGTTTACATGGAAATTGGACAGACTCTGAGATTATGTCAGTGGCTTGGACAAGATAGAAGCTTATTGATTTTTTAAATTCTGCAACATAATGATTTTACTTAGAGATGGACAGGCTCAGGATCTATTAAAGGTAAAGCTCTCCCTTGCTCAAGAGCCAGTTCTGTCTGACTCTAAGGTGGTGGTGTTCATCTTCATTTTCAGCCAAAGAGCCAGTGTTTTCTACATTTGCAGACATTTCTGTGGTCATGTGGCAGGCATTAGATGCTAAAGCATACGGAATTCTGTTATGTTTCCCACCAAAGCGGTACCTATTTATCTACTTGCAATTTTTTTGCTATTGAATTGCTAGGTTGACAGGAGCTGGGACAGACAACAGGAGCTCACTCCATCATGAAGTACTTGGGTGTCAAATTGCTGATCTGCCACCCTTCCAGTTGTCAAGTTCAGTGTCTTAACCACTAAACGCTACAGCCCTTCAAAATCTATTAGCCACTCCTTCAGGATCTCTTAGCCACTAACAAGTTATTTTAGTTATATTGAAATAGTTTTGGTTACCATCAACAAAACATAGATGTTTGAACCCAACTCAAAAGGGAGGAAATCTATTAACCTTGCTTAGCTGTTACATGTGATTTCAGTGGTGTCCTCAGGATTCTTAGTCACGCAGGAGAGGATGTTCAGGCCCTAGCTCTCAAACTATGCATGCATGTATGCACAAACACAGTCAGTAACAGCCTCATGTCACCTTGAAGATCTACAAATGTTGCTTGGCATAAGCTGTCATGGATTACTGCCCACATACATCTCAAGATGTGGTGGCAATCCAAAAAAGTTAGTCATTAATCTTGTTAGTCTTTAAGCTGAACACAATATGTGTCAATTCTTTTGCTGCACAGGCTACTGAATAACATGACCACAACTTTGGGAAGGTCTACAGAAAATCAGTTGCTTATGAAGTGGTAGCTTGTACTGTACAATATACATAATCACATTGAATTTCCTTGAAACCAATTTACTGGTGAGACACCTCTAACTTTGGGAAGAATAATCCAACATGTCTCACACAATAGGTGTAGAAGCAGCACTCCCTTTCTAGATATATAATTCCTCACTTTTGCTGTTCTTTTACACAAGAACAGCAACAATTGTTCTCCTAGCTGGTATGGGTTGTGTGTGTGAGGAATTTCCTGCTGCTCTCACCATCAGTGACAATTGTATTCTGTTATCTCATTTCTGAGAATAATATTTTGCACAAAATTGCCAGGCATTTGTGTAGTACAAATTGCACTGCCTATTGGAAATTCATATTTAAAATTAACTTCTAATATAGATCTCCATAAGAATAGTCAGGCATTTGACTTTAAACAAGTTCTGAATAAGCTATCTCTACCCTTTGTGTCAGGAGCAAACTGATTTAAGGGGGAACACCAGGGGGAAATATGTACCTGGTCAAGATGTATGGTAAAAACCTTTTGTATTGCCTGGGAAAAGCCCTTTCTTTTTTTGTTTTTGTTCAGTCACACAGTCGAGTCTGACTTTTTGCAACCCCATGGACCACAGCTCGCCAGGCTCCTCTGTCATCTGCCATCCTCCGTAGTCTGTCCAGACAGGGCCGTCATCAGGGCAGTACTACCAGTAATGCTGTATAGGGCCTGGAGCTGACAGGGGCCCTGCCGCCGCCGGCCATAACTGTGACAAAAGAGTGTATTTGTGTGTGTGGGGAGGGGGGGGCATAGGATTGCTCAGTATGGGGCCCAGAAATTTATGATGGTGGTCCTGCACCCAGATATATGCCCACTGCATCAACTATGCCATCTAGCCATCTCATCCTCTGCCTCCCACTTCTCCTTTTGCCTTCAATCTTTCCTAGCATCAGGGTCTTCTCTAGTGAGTCTTCTCTTCTCATTTGGTGGCCAAAGTACTTGAGCTTCAGCTTCAGTATTTGTCCTTCCAAGAGCAGTCAGGATTTATTCCCTTTAGGATTTACTGATTTGATCTCCTTGCAGTCCAGGGGACTTCCATATGTCCTTTTATTATTTTTTTACCTAGTCACTGTGTCTTGTATTCTGCAGAATGTGTATCACTATACAGTAGAACCCCATATAAAGAATGCATCATACAGCAAAATAACTGTACAACAAAGAGGATTAGAAAAAAACTATTGTGCCCCGTATAACAAACATTTTTGTTATACAATGTAATGCATCTCTATGGGAAAAATGATACAACAAAAATCTCTATGGGAGAAATCGAAGAACAATTTTTTTTCCGTTGTACGATTTTTCCCATAGAGATTTTCATTGTACGATTTTTCCCATAGGGATTTTCGTTGTACGATGCATGCATTGTATAATGAAAAAAATTGTATAATGATGTGCCTCGTAGAACAAATTATTTTCATTATATGGAGTTCTACAATATCCCTTTTCTCCTCCTTTTGGGTAAATTGGAAAGAGAGCCTGCCAGGGTAATGAACCAACTTGTAATTGTTACACCTGTGTGCAATGTTTCCTTTTGTTGCACCAACATTTTGTGACTTGCACAAAATAAGAATCACTGCCTTTTTGTTGAGGCCCTTGACTTCTGAAATGGAAATCGTACTAAGGATATTTTTCAAAATGAATGTGCACAAAGATCTTCACTTCTATCTTATCTAGGGGCAAAGAACCTTGTTGTGGTGTTCCCTTATGTTAAGGAATATTCTATTAATTTTTACGATTGTCTTGCCTCCACTACATGGTGTTACTTTGCCAACGATGAAATAATATGATTCAGAGTGAGTAAATGTGTTGGAATGCTTAGCCTGTCAACTAGTCCTATCCATGTGATTGATTCCATGGATAATAAGGTATTATTCCATGGATAATAAACTATTATTCAAATAGCTTATACAGCCCTAGGCCTTTCCAGTATGGGGTGCCTCAGGGCTCGGTGCTCTCACCTCTCCTATTTAACATCTACATGAAACCGCTGGGGGAGATAATCCGTTCCCACGGGGTGAGGTATCATCAGTATGCTGATGAAACTCAGCTATACATCTCGGCCCGTGGTGATCCAAGCAATGCAGTCGAAGTCCTATCCAGGTGTCTGGAGGCTGTTGGGGTCTTGATGGGGGACAATGGGCTACAACTGAATCCCGGCAAGACTGAATGGCTATGGCTTGGGGGCCCTACATTATCTCGGAAGCTACCATCTTTGGATCTGGATGGGGCTATTTTGCCCCAAACAGACCCGGCGTGTAATCTGGGGGTCCTCCTGTACTCGCGATTCCTGCTCGATGAGCAGGTGGCAGTCGTGGCCAGGAGGGCTTTTGCGCAACTTCATGTTATATGCCAGTTGTGCCCACTCCTAGATCGGGACTCCTTGCTCATGGTCATGCATGCGTTGTTCACCTCCAGACTTCACTATTGCAATGTGCTCTACATGGACCTGCCCTTGATGAAAATTCAGGGGCTGCAATCGGTCCAGAATGCAGCTGCCCGGGTGGTGATGGGGTGCGGGCGGTATGCCCATGCCTTGCCACTGCTTCGATAGCTGCACTGGTTACCGGTATGCCTCCAGATGCAATTCAATGTGCTGGTAATGACCTTTAAAGCCCGACATGGTAGTGGGCTAGGATACTTAAGAGACTGCATCACCCTGAGAACATCTGTCCATCCCACCAGAGCAGACCAGAGAGGCTCTCTCATTGTGCCATCCACTAGGGAGGCTCGTCTCTCTAGCACCAGAAGGAGAGCCTTCTCGGTGTCTGCTCTGGCCCTATGGAACCTCCTGCCAATTGAGCTGAGTCTCCAGACGGAGTTGCTGTCCTTCAGGAAAGGGCTAATAACCTGTCTGGCAAAGCAGGTATGGGGCACCAGCCATGGGGTGACCCCTGTTTGCTGGCTGATTTAGTAAGAACACTCTCTCCCTCTTTTAATCTCTTCTAATCTGTAGGGGTCAGAGTAATTTTTAGTGGCAGTTTTAATGGTGTTTTTAAAATGTGATTGGTTTTATTTTCTGTGAGCCGGCCAGAGTCTTCAGAGTTGGACGGCAATATTAATAAGAAAAATAAATAAAATATAAGTAAAAGATGGCAGGTTCATTGAAATAGTATACTTATCTATGAAACTTAAAAATAATTTAAAGCAGGACATGTAGTTCATTACTATTTATGTAAGAAGCCTGTATGAAACATTTACTGTGGGCCAAAAATCATCAAAACCATGGAGACATTGTTAAAGAGGATTCGTATTCCACTCACTAATTTTTAAAAATGTTTACATGCAATGTCACCAAAACAGGCAAGGAAGTCAAGGAGGAATGACATTGATTGCCTGTAAAGGAAAAAGTTGAATGCACAGGGGCTTTGTAGTTCTGGAAGTAGGAGGTGAAGGGATAGAAGGCAGCTGAGTAAAGGTTGCCCTTGCTTGAAAGCCAGTCGTATCCAACTCTAGGGTTCAGTGCTCATCTCTGTTCGTAGTCAAAGAGCCAGCACTGTCTGCATTTACAGACATTTCCATGGGCATGCCTTGACACCAGAGTGCATGGGACGCTGTTTACTTTTCTACCGAAGTGGTACCTATTTATCTACTTGCAATTTCTTGCTTTTGAGCTCCCCTTCCACTCAAGAAAGACAAATGAAAATGGGTGGAAGAGAGTTGGGTTGCTTCTCTCTCTCTCTCTCTCTCTCTCTCTCTGGATCAATGGAGGGGCACAAACGTCCTGCCAAAAGTGCTGCTCACAAGGGCAGAAGCCTGACACTTAGGAGAGAGAAAGAGAGTACCCGAGTGCTGGCGAAACAGGACGAGATAAAATCACAAGTGACAGCTCAGTCTGTGTCTGCAATTACAATGCACTGTAAACAAGAGGACCCGCAATTCTTGCTGCCAACCTCAGCCAGTGATTGACGGAGACAGCACAGGGCATGGAAAGATGGGGAAGGCTGCGTCTCACTCATCTTCCGCTTCCATCCAAGGAACATGATGAGAAACAGCAGGGAAGAAGGACAGAGTCAGTCACGGAAGGCTTTGATAAAGAGAGGAGGTGGCAAAAAGCCAGTCCTTTGCATCAATGGAAGAGGTGGTAGCATCAGCCGTAGCTAAACAGCCTGTCTTTTCATGATGCACACCTGCTTTTGAAATCTCAATGGCTACATCTGAATTATTCAAGGGGTTTAATCAATGCACTGAAAGAAGTTACATACAGGAGGACAAGATTTGTCCAATTTTTTTAAAAAATATCCAGGCCGCTTGCTGATTCAAATCCTGCACTACTCAGCGCCTTCCATCTAGTCCAGTTCTCTGCAGTATTTCTGGCTTCAAAACCCATATGGGGATATGTGTATGTGTGTGTGAGTTGTAGGCCATCAAGTTGGAACTCACTTATAGCTACCCTGATAGGGTATGCCAGGTAAGTGAAATATGTAAGGAGTGGTGTATCACTTCCACAGGGGCTGCAGGGGCTTAATGGTTAAGACACTGAGCTCAATGAATGTAAGGTCAGGAGATTAGCAGTTCGAGATTTGAGTGCTGTGTGATGGAGTGAGCTCCCGCCATCTGTCCCAGCTCCTGCCAACCTAGCAGTTCGAAAGCAAGAAATTGTAAGTAGATAAATAGGGACCACTTTGGCAGGAAAGGTAAGAGCATCCCATATTCTGACATCTAGTCATGCCAGCCACATAGCCACATAAATGTCTGCAGCACTGGCCGTACACGAAGATGAGCACCGAACCTTAGAGTCAGACACAACTGGCTTCAGAATAAGGGAGAGCTTTACCTTTAATAGATCCCGAGCCTGTCCATCTATAAGTAAAAGTATTACATTGTAGCATTGTAGAATTAAATAACTGGCTCTTTGACAATTTACAGAGATGAGCACTGCCTCTAGAGCAAGGGATACCATTGCCAGTTCCACAAACCTCCTCCTACTTAGTTTCCATGGCTGAGGGAGGATTTGAACCCAATTCTTCTAAGTTGTAGCTCACCACTCTATCCACTTCACCATACTTTATCCAATTACTGTATATACTTGGATACAGTTAATACCATAGTTTGCCCACTGAATTTTGCCTATAGCATTCAGGCTGATGCATCTGCTTTATACAATTGCTTTACTAACTGCCTTATGCTAGGAAGGTTGTTCAACACACACACACACACACACACACACACACACACACACACACACACACACACACACACACACACACACACACACACACCATCTCCCTGATAAAATGAACACCTGCTAAATGCCTCAGTCATTCTGATTTAAACCAGAGTTGGGCAACTCTGGAGGGCCTGATGGTCAATTGTTTGTCACCCACAAGAGGTGGGAAGCAAGAAGTCTACTTCCAACTGTGTGATATATGGTCAAAAGGCGGCCAGAGGGGAAAAAAGGAAGTAAACCCCAGCCCTCTTCTAGGAAGAGATATTCAGACTAATATGACAGATCAATATACCTATTGGAAAATAGTCATCCTTCTCTCTCCCTTCCTATTTCTCTAAACTTTGTGATGTAAAGTTCTCAGCTTAAAGAGTTCCCATGTTTCCAAATATTATGTCAAGTGGGGAAAACATTCTTCCCGGTGGGCAAATGGTTCTGTTGGAGTCTGTGGATCTTGAGATGGAGTAACAACATAATGTTTCTTTTATGAAAGAGGAAGAAGCAAACTAATAGAAGAATACCGATGGATATATAATGGAGTGGAAGGAATTAATAGAGAAGACAGCAGAATGATAAGGAATTTAATGTTTTTTAAAACATTATATACAAAAGAACTCACATACGGGACTCAAGCTAATGTAGATATCTAATTATAGTTAACCTGCACATATTGGGCTCATCCAAACATTATGACAAGCCCATCAATCAATCAAACAAACAATCAATGTCAGTATGTTATTGATCCTCCACCTGAAAGTTACAATTCTGAAACAGAGAAATTACAAGACTAGGATCCAAAGAAAGACAACAGAAATAAAATACATCAATCTGTTGGACGCCCATCACAGAGGCTTAAATACTAGCCAAGGGTTTTTGGCACATTATCATATTTGATACACAGACTGCTATATGCTGCTAGATATTTTATATACTATATTTTGGTGTATTATACCACCTTCACAAACCTTCTTGCAAATTCTCTTTTACAACATGAGCACAACAGGATGTGCCCACACATGTAAGAGGTTAAACCAGTAAGAGGTTAAACTCATTAGCATATGCTTTGCTTGGCAACTTCACACTTAAGATTGAAAGGGGGACATTTAAAACTAATCTGAATTATCATTTGTTGCTGCTAGTTGTAGGAAGCTGTATTGATATGCATGCTTGTCTGTCATTCTGCTTGATTACTCTTTACCTCTTTGCTTTGTGATCCATTTCCCTTGTGACATCTTGACCCCTGCTTCTGGTGTATATAAACCATGCCTGGAAGTTTACTCCTTTGTCTGAAAAAGTGGGCTTGATCCTTGAAAGCTCACAATAAAAATATAGCAGTTAGTCTTTAAAGTGCTGCAGTGTTTTTGTTTTGTTTTTGTTTGTTTTCTGATATGCCTGAATTAAATTAAATTTAATTAATTTAATTTAATTGTTCAATTTCCACACCACCCACCCGGCCTAGGCTGACTCAGGGTGGTTTACAATCACAAATAAAACATAATTAAAACTAATTAAAACTACCCACCCCCTAAAAAAGGGTGCAGGGACAGAAGGGACCATGGGGGAAGGAGTTATCCTCTAAACCAACCACCCAATGGAGGTTACCCTTCCACCTGCACCCCATACTTGGCCTGCCAGCCAGGTTTTGAGTTCTTTTCTGAAGGGCAGCAATTCCATCTGGAGATGTAACTCTGTTGGCAGGAGGTTCCAGAGGGCTGGTGCGGACATGGAGAAGGCCCTCCTCCTTGTGCCAGAGAGGCGAGCCCCTCTGGCTGAAGGCACAACTAGGGAACCCCTCCAATCTGCTCTGGAAGGATGGGCAGACACTCTTGGGACGATGCAGTCTCTCAGGTATCCTGGCCCACTGCCATATGGGGGGGGGGGGAGAAAGACGGCAAGGGTGTAGAACTAGGGAAAGAGGAAAAACACCCTAGAAGGGGAACGGGCACAAAATGTATCAATAGCAATACACAAACTTTAATACAATAATAAAAACGGTGAATAACTAGACTAAACACATCCAATCACTGCAAACACGAAAAGTTATCTATAAACAGTATAATGCTGGGTTCGAATACGTGTACTGACTACAAAAAACAGTAGACTAATAGGTTATCAGGAGCACAGTCTGTAGATGCTGAAGTCGATATGAGTCCGTGTGGACACAGTTCGTAATCCGTAATGCTGACGTGAAGGACAATACAAAAGAGTAGCAGTGAATGTCAAAAAACTACTGTAATCAGCGGGTTCGTCATCAACAGAACGGCTCCCCACAGCCTAACTGGAACAATGTTTGCAGGTCATAGGATGTAAGAAGTCACAAGCAGCAGGTCTCAATATCCTTCCGGTAATAGGACATTTTGTGAGCCTTTCTCAAGAGCCTGTAAAAACATGAAGACGCGCTTCTACGACCTCTCAGGCGATACTCATACTGGGTCTGAGCATTCGTGTATAATCTAGTTATTCACCGTTTTTATTATTGTATTAAAGTTTGTGTATTGCTATTGATACATTTTGTGCCTGTTCCCCTTCTAGGGTGTTTTTCCTCTTTCCCCACTGCCATATAGGGCTTTAAAGGTCAAAAACAGCACCTTGAATTGCACCCAGAGGCAAACTGGTAACCAGTGCAGCTCCCGGAGTAGTGGAGAGGCACAGGCATAATGTCCACACCCCATCACCACCTGTGTAGCTGAATTCTGGACCAGCTGTAGCCTCCAAATGGTCGTCAAGAGCAGCCCCATGTAGAGCACATTACATTAGTCTAGTCTGGAGGTCACCAGAGCATGAGTGACCATGAGCAAGGAGTCCCGGTCCAGGAGTGGACACAACTGGTGAATCACCCGAAGTTGGGTGAAAGCCCTCGTGGCCACAGCTGCAACCTGTTCTTCTAGCAGCAGCCACGAGTCCAGGAGGACCCCCAAGTTGCACACCGGGTAAGTCTGGGGCCAAATAGCCCCATCCAAAACCAAATATGGTAGCTCCCGGGATAGTGCAGGGCCCCTTATCCATAGCTACTCAGTCTTGCTAGGATTCAGTTGAAGCCCGTTAGCCCCCATCCAGACCCCAACAGCCTCCAGTCACCTGGAAAGGACTCTGACAGCATCACTGGGATCCCCATAGGCCAAGATGTACAACTGAGTGTCATCTGCGTACTGATGGTACCACACCCCATAGGAACGGATGGTCTCACCCAGCAGCTTCATGTAGATGTTAAATAGGAGAGGAGAGAGCACCGAGACCTGAGGCACCCCATATTGGAGGGGCATAGGCCTGGACCTCTCACCATCCAACCACACCAACTGGATCCGACCCTTCAGAAATGAGGAAACCCAAGATGACACAGTGCCCTGGATCCCCAATCCTCAGAGGCATTACAGAGGGATACCATGGTTGACAGTATCGAAGGCCGCTGAGAGGTCTAGAAAAGCCAAGATGGATGGATGACCACCATCCCACTCCCACCAGATATCATACATCAGTGTGACCAGTGCCATCTCGGTACCATATCCAGGCCTAAATCCTGACTGGAAGGGGTCCAGATAATCCACTTCATCCAGTGCCCTCTGCAACTGATACGCCACTGCCTTCTCCAGTACCTTCCCTAAAAAGGGAAGGTTGGAGACAGGCCTATAGTTGGTTAGGACTGCAGGGTCAAGGGGTGGTTTGTTCAGGAGAGGGCGCACCAAAGCATGTTTTAAAGGTGCAGTAAACAGCCCCTCCCATAAAGATGCATTAATTATTGCCCTGACCCAGTTACCTGTCACCGCCTTGGAGGCTTTCACCAACCAGGTGGGACAGGGTTCCAATGGCCACGTGATGGAGCAAACAGCTGCAAGGAGCCTGTCCATTTCATCAGGGGCAACTCGATTGAACCGATCCCAGATGACATGACAAGACTGTGCTCCACCTCCCTCCGGACCCTCCCCATCCATGCCAGGATTGAACCCCAAGCAAATCTGATCGATTTTTTCCACCAGATGATCAGCAAAGTCCTCAGCTGAATCCTGCCAACTGGGCACCATTCCCCCCCCCCACCAAGGATAGACCTGGTCACCTTGAAAAGAGTGGTTTGGCGATTATCAGCGGAGGCAATAAGGGTGGTGAATTATTAGTCTGAATCACAATCATGGCTACTATTCCAAAGAATCGTGTTTGTGTCAGAGATGCAGTTGTGCAAGAGAACAGGAATGCCTGTGGAAGCTGTGCAATGAATGCCTTATCATTAATTGTCAGAATGTTCTGCTCAGCAAAAGCTCAATATGATATTAGCCCATGGATTTAAATGGGTCCTTGGAGATCTTTTTCAAAATGAGAGAATGAATGCCAAGGTGGAAAAGGAATGAAACAGAATTATGGCTTTAAAACAATGTAAACATGATACTGAACAGGAGTAGTCTAATTTAAGTCTTGAAGTTGATGATAATAAAAAAGATCCTTTGCTTCACTAAATATCAAAAGCCATCCCCTGGTATGGAGACAATCATTGAGGATTGTCTAATGCCAAGTACTCAAAGCCATCTCAATTGCTAGGTGAACTGTACACTTCATAGACAACCCATATTTAATTACGTCTTGGTGATCATTTTGCCACATCATTAAGGAATCTGCGTGGGAAAAGACTTATTGCTGTAAAAAAATAAATCTAGGTAAATATGGACAATAAACTGAATTAGCAGCTGCCACTGAAATACTAGGACAGGCAAGACCTTGAGGATTTCCTTCTTCAGTAAATCCATCCCTTCAATAGAAACTAACTGAGGAAGAAACAACTTAATAGCATCCAGTATGTTGTTTTTCAGCAATAGAAAGGAGATAAAACATCACAATATCCACCTAGATAAACTAATTAAAATTGTTTGTTGGATTACAGAAGCCATGATCAAATCCTGCACTTACAACATATAATTACAACAGCTTTATTTTTTATTTTTTCAGAAAGAAAA
The DNA here is from genome assembly GCA_035047345.1 of Bradypodion ventrale. Taxonomy (NCBI): domain Eukaryota; kingdom Metazoa; phylum Chordata; class Lepidosauria; order Squamata; family Chamaeleonidae; genus Bradypodion; species Bradypodion ventrale. The sequence continues at coordinate 31,007,064 of JAWDJE010000010.1, read as the reverse complement.
CAAGAATAATTAAGATGTATGTTAAGACTATGACTAGGCCATTAATTCACAACTGCTACAGATTTTCAAAGAACAAACACCTGGAAAATTGATGCTATATGGGCTTTTGTTATTGTTTAGAAATTTTTTTTTGCTTTATTTTGGGTTTTGGTTGGATAGTGATAATCCAATTTCAGAGTACACCATGGAAGCCATCTGGCTGCAAAGGTAGAATACATTACAACACAAGTTCAAAACCAAGGGTAAACTGAATCAATAATTGTGATTTCCATTTTAAATGAATCATTTTTCCCCTCTCAGATTTATTTACTGTCCAGTTTTTACATCTGTACATAGCAATTGGGAATACAATAGTGTAGATCAGGGATTCCCAACCTTTTCAAGCCAGGGTCCTGGTCACACTCTCTCAGTCAGCTTCGAGGGCCGGACAGCCATTTTGCCCTGCCTGCAAGATGGGGTGACCATTTTGTCCCACCTGCTTCAAAGGGGTGGTCATTTTGTTTCTCAAATGCCCTTGGAGGGGTGGGGGTGGCACATGAAATGGTGCCACAGGCCTGATCAGACCCACAGGTCTCAGGTTGGGAACCCCTTGTGTAGATGATCTTGATTTTGGTCTCCAGTGAAACCTACATACATTTGATGATCTTGTCTAGTTCTTTCATTGCTGCCCTTCTGATTCTCAGTCTTCTGATTTTTTGGATTTATGATTTTGCCTAGGTGTATAAATTCTTACACTAATTTTATTTCTTCATTGTCAACCTTGAAGTTGTGTAGTTCTTCTGTAGTCATGATTTTTGTTTTCTTAATGTTGAACTGCAAGCCAATTTCACACACACACACACACACACACACACACCACAAGATCTTTGCCTTGTGAAGACATTTGTTACAAAAAAAAGAATGTTATAAAATTCTTAATCCATCTGCACTGGCCAAATTTAATGGATACAGCTATTGCTAGAAGTATATGATTGTGTTGGATTTGCTCAACATGTGCATGTTAAAGAGGAAATTTTCTAAGAAAACCAAACAGCAAATGGCTAAAAAGTGCATAATTGGAAGGGAAAAGTCACATAATGAAGATTTTTGCCAGACTGGCCATGTTATGCTACTATGGTAATAGAGTAAATGCTGTTACCTTTCCACCCGAATCATTACTATTTATCTACTTGCAATTTCTTGCTTTCAAACTGCTTGGTTGGCAGGAGCTGGGACAGACGACACTAGCTCATTCTGCCATGTGGCACTATTTGCTTTGATCCACAATGATTTGCTGCCTATGAAATTTGAGTGTCATTGATATTTGCATATCTGGTGCCTAATCACATTGTCTAAACTAAGCATCTAAAATGAAAATCAAAGCTTTTGAAATGTGGTAATGATATCATGGGTTGGTCATGTGACTAATATAGAAGCATTGGGCCAGATGGATAAAGAACAAGAACTGTTTAAGACCATAAAGCAAAGAAAGCTCCAATACATTGGGCATATCATGATGAACTTGTTATGCAAGGGAAAATCCCTGGAAAGAGAGTCCCTGGATGTAGATGGGTCTCATGGCTATAGAACCTGAGAGATTGGTGTGGAATGTCATCGGTAGAACTGACTATTGCCATGATGACAGCCAATATCTGGAAAGGATATAGCACTTGAAGAAGAATCATCACAGGGGCTTCTAAATGTTATTTCTTTTGAAAATAAGAAAAGCTTCCCGATATACACCCCCTCAATCAAAGATGAGAGGGCAGAAAACATACCGTATTTTCCGGCGTATAAGATGACTGGGCGTATAAGACGACCCCCAACTTTTCCAGTTAAAATATAGAGTTTGGAATATACTTGCCGTATAAGACTACCTCTCTTCCAATGCACACCAAATAAAAATTAACCCACACTCAACCTGAAGACACGCAGCCCTCCGAGTCGAATGGGCAGGTTCTGGTGGAGAGCCAATCCACGCTCATGTTCTCCTCCTTGAGGTACAGGAAGATGTGTGCAGCTTGCTTCCCCTTGCTTCATATTCCCCGCACAGAGCAGGGACTTGGCCGCGGCACCCCCCACCATATGCGCCAGACATATGAAGCAAGGGGAAACAAGCTGCAGTTAAGTACCTGTCCTATAAGACGACCCCCGACTTTGGCACAGATTTTACGGGGTTAAAAAGTAGTCTTATACACCAGAAAATACAGTATATCCACAACAATTCACATGTATATACTATATATAAAAGAGACAGTGTATATAGCAGCAAGTGAGAAAAAAATCAATAACCAAACACCCAAATAACACATCACTGAAACAGATGTGCATGAAAGAAGGACTTAAATCCTTAGCGACTTAAGCCTGCAATACACTTAGAGATGGAAAGGTTTGCCATTGCCACACATTTGCTTGATTTGTTTTGCAATTACAAAAGAAAGTAAGGAGTGTAAAAAGCATCGTCTAACTGTAAACAGAGAGAAAGCCCAACATTTTAGTGTGCGACATATTTATATGTCAAGGCAAAGTAGAAAACTAAATGTCCATTAATTCTTTTGTTATAAGTCTGAAATAATTCCCCTACCTCTGATCAGAAACTTAGATGTCACTTTATTCCACCATAGGTCATATTCTGCAAATGGATGGGTCTTAGCAGTATCAAAGGCATAATAAAATATATTTTATTACACTTATGGGAGTAGAAGCTAAAACATTGGCATCTAGGGAATGTGTGAGCCTTGCAATAGCAGGCAAGAAGAAAAATCTAAATATTGCCATTGGACTATTGCAGCTACACAGTGTTTTCAAAGTTTATTAAATCAGGTTTGCCAGGTTACTCACTATAGCCATCCAGAGAGAAATGTGGAGGAATCATCTGGAGTCAGGCAGAGAATATAGCTTGCAGGGAACTCCAACACCAGTAGCATCTTAAAGATGCTAACAAATTTTTCAACAAATTGTTAAAATTCTGAACTATACAGACAGGCTTTCAACAACATTTTGCCCCTTTAGGGATTTTGTTCTGTCAACTCTTGTTTAATCAATGTATGTTTTGATCCTTGTTGTTTGTTGACTTTTCCTGGGGTTTCTTGCTAATTTGTTGGGGTGGATGTATGTGATGGTGTGGTTTTTTTAAAAAAACAAACTGTTTACCACCTATAATAATGTATAGTATGAGATAAGAGATTGCGGTATTTTTCAACCACAATTGGATCTATCCTGGTAATGGCAACCTTTCGCACACTAGGTCAGGCAGAGGGAACTGCTTAATGAACTCACCAAAGGAAAAAAAAGACAAGCATGGCTACTATTAAAAAATAAATAAATGATAATTTTGGCAGTTTTGAATCTGGCCTGGACATGGAAGAAACAATACAGAAGTGAAATGAATGAATGAATTAACAAGAATTTGCAATTTCCACCTTTCTCTTTTTGTTTGTTTAGTTTTTCTAAGTGCTCTCGTGATAGTGTGTTGCACTATTAAATTGACATCTTTTTAAAAAGAGTGTGAGATAGATAGTAATTCTGGAGACTAGAGCTCATAGAGGAACCTACATCCCTACTTTAAATCACTGGGTTTTAGTCACTGGGTTTTCCTTTGAATTTGCCTGTGCCCAATCTAACATAAATTGCAGGGTAATTTGTTAATGTGGTTGCCCTCTAAGATGTCCACAGCCCCTTTGGCTGCTACAGGAAACCAGGTGGCTTGTTACAGAGTGAAGCAAGCACTTTAAACAATGTTTAAAATTTAGTTTAAGATGTCATGAGGCCTTAAACCAAAGAAATGTTGGATGTCATGAAGATGTAAAAATGGTTAGATATTTAATTCATTTTTTTAATTGAGAGAGAGAAAGAGACTCTTGTGGGACCTTCTTCTTTGGGTACTGAAATAACTTGGCTAACCTTCAATATTTTGCATGTGTCTCATGACAAGGAGCAAGGATGCAGTAATACTTATGTTCTGTTTCAGGCATCAAAATGCCTTGGGCAGATACTGCCACTTTCACAATTCGATGCCGTCCATGCCCACTGCAGTGGCAACTGCCTCTGTTTTGTGAATGTTGTGGGCTCAGGAAGATGCTCAGTTAGAATAAATGCACTAAGAGTAACTTTATGTGACAACTAATTCAGTGGTTAACATCAACAAAAACACATTTGTGTGGTGCTTCTGACTGACTCTTGATAAACTTATTTAGAATACTTGTTTGGGAGAATGATTGCACATTTAGGGAGAACCACATTAAACCTTGGCACTCCAGATGTTCTTGGACTTCGATTTCCAGAAGCCATGGGAGTTTAGTAGAGGCTGTAGATCGCTCACTTTGATTTATAGGGGGGTGGGGGTTAGGTATAAATATAAAAAGAAGCTGCAGGATCTAGATGGTGTGGGGAAAGGACCGGAAGCAATACAGAGTGAATGGAAAACCTTTCAAGCCTGAACATCTCTTTCACTTTGCAAAGTTGTCAAATGGAATGTTATTCCACAGGGATGCCATGGATCTATATAGACAACATGTCAGCACTTTAGTGCTATGACCGCTCAATAACCTCAATAGACAAGGTAAGATTGTATCATCCTACCACTTTAATAGCTCCTTCATTTTAGGGAATATTCTTTGATTCTGAATTTTCTGCAGAGCATCTTTTAAAAAGGCAATGACAACCAAGGCAACAATCCTTGTTTTCATCTTTATTTTGTTTGCTCAAATAGTAAGGAAATCATAGAAATAATGAACAAGACTTTCCAAAAGTTTTGTACATGACATGGAAGAAAAAGTTCTGAATTGAAATAGAAAACTTCATGTTTGAACTACTGAAGCAAGCAAACTATGTGAGTTCAAGAAATCCAGGAACCAATGACATTAAATGCAACCCCCTTCCCCAGGAAAAGTCTCACTGAAATCAAGCGGATTTAAGAAACCACAGATGACACAAACAGCAAGATTAAGTAGCAATTATTTCATTTTCATGGCCCACTTATTCAAACTGAGAGTGGGAAACATTTCAGTGGAAGATTTCCAGGTTTCCTGTGGTAAAAATGAAAAGAACTCTACAAACATACGTCAGTAAATGTGCGTATTAATAAAAAAAATGCCCAAAAAATGCACACATTTCAACATAGGAAACAGAAGGGAAAAAAGAACTGTCATACAACCTGACATCAAAAATGTTGGGAAGAAAATCCAAGTAGCTTGTGGAGATATGGAGCAAAATTGCAGTGGAGCAATTACACAATCCTGCTGGACTGTAAACCCTTTTAGGATATGCCACATTATATCTAGTCTCTTCCTCTTCATTTTCCAAAAAGTAAGTGCCATATCCATTCTGAATATTGGCTATCATCATGGTGAAGGTCTCCCTTTTCTTAACTCCTTAGGACAGTTCTTCCAAGGACATTCCACACAGAGTCTCTTAAGTTCTTCAACCACAAGGTCTATCTCCTGTACATACAGGGTCTCTCTTGCTAAGGATCTTTCCCTCCATAACAAGTTGGAGTATTCTATATTTTATGTTGTTCCTCATGATATGCCCAAGGTATTGGAGCTTTCTTTGCTTAATGGTCTTAAACAGTTCTTGTTCTATATCCATCTGACGCAACACTTCCACATTAGTTACATGATCATGATTAGCAGCCATCTGTAGATTCACATTTCAAAAGCATTGATTTTCTTTTCGGATGCTTTAGTCTGTGTCCAAGCTTCGACTCCCTATAGCAACCCTGGGAATACATAACATCTCACTATTCAGATCTTCATAGCCAGAGTTAGAGCTCCACGGCATAACAAATGTCACATTTTAATGAAAAAAGTCACCAATACTGTATATAGAAATTTAGAACCCTCCTTCTGCTGGTGGGTTTGATTATCACAGTCGTCCTGATAACACTGACACAGGTCAGGATTAAAGAGACTTTGGAAGGGACTTTACGCAATACATACCAATGTCTTTTCAGGTGGGGGTGACTTCCGATGGGTGGCTTTCCCTAGCTAGGTTACTGGATTCTCGTTGCTCTCAGTAATTTATTTCATTCTGAGCATGTTCACACATGCCCTCCTTCATCAGCTGAAGAGTTCCGACTGATCTATTTCTCACTGCCAGAAAGAGAGAGAGGCTGAAACTCTTCTTTCTCACTGATTGGACTCTGCCATCATCCTTGAGAGATACTTCTTGTTCACAGGAACCCCTGTCTGGTTACCCTCTGCCAAATTAGGATGAACTTATATGCGTGGCTGCCTCAATTCCTGAAGAACTGACTTTACAAAATGAAATGAGTTGTGCCTGTTGAAAAGAAATTTCTCATCCTTTTTGAACAAACATTTCAGAAACTTGGAAACATTAGAGAGCTGGTTCACCCATGCATGGCTACCACTTCAGGGCTCAAGGTTGACTCAGCCTTCCATCCTTCCAAGGTCAGTAAGGTGAGTACCCAGCATGTTGGGGGGAGGGATGCTAATTAACTTGTGAACTGCCCAGATAATTCACTAAGTGCTATGGGGTGGTATAGAAGTTTGGTTGCTTTGCTTTCATTTTCTTTTCTTCTCAGGACTTTCTCTATACTTCATAACTGACAAAGCATGAAGAGATTCCTTCAAAAAGTTTGGCTTTTAGAATTGCAAGTTACTGTACTTGTCAAAGCTCAGACTGGGGCGTTTGGCCAGTGATAGCGTTCTGAGCCTTACAAATTATATCTTTATTGTTCTGCTGGAAAAAGTGAACATTTATACATTTAACCCTTGTCAAATACTATCATGTCCACAATACTTTTTAAAATAAATGCAAAATAATAATAATTCAATATTTCATACACAGTTGTTCCCAACATGCAGAATTTGTATCCAAATGGCTCATTATATACAATTTGTATGCAATTTTCTTCAAAGTCCCCATTTTTCTGCAGAAAACTACCCCATGAGATTTGGGGAAAGTATGCCATCCAAACATTAGCCATGCCAAATATTCATATTACTCTGGAAATTCAGATTACACTGATCTACTTGAAAATGAACACCAAATGGTACCGTCCCTCATCCATATTTCTGCTGACTTTCTCAGCCTTACAACAGACAAGCCAGAAAAGTCACACAAATTCAAGCAGTCTAAATGCTGAAAACAAAATCAATAAGCATGTATTTAGCAAGGATTGCTTCTTTATGTGCAAAATTGCGTTCATCACTACAAATGTTGATCTCCACCAACACATGTAAATCTAGCTGGCAATATTAATGGTTTAAAATCAGAAATAGAAAAAAAAAAGTGGAGTAAGTTCAGTCTAGTCCAAATTAATAACATCCAGATATCAGGTGGGACCTAAAGGAATCATAGTATAGTTCCTCAAATAACAATACTCACATGGCCATCATGTCAGTTCTGACTTATAGTGACCAGTTTTAGTGTTTTCTAGGTCGAGAATACACATAAGTGGTTTAATATTCCTTCCTGTAGAGCCGGGATTCTCAACCTGTGGCCCATGGGCCGGATGCAGCCCATGGCACCATTTCATGTGGCCCCCACCGCCTCCACCACACCAGGAAGTGTCATGTGGTAGAGGAAGAGCAAAATGGCTGTCCGGCCCCTGAAGATATCTGAGGGAGTATGACCTGGCCCTCAGCTTTAAAAGGTTGAGAATTCCTGCTGTAGAGGGAGATCTTGGGGCTATGCAAGCTTGATCAAGGCTTCATGGGTTGGCTTCTTCTTCCAGGAGGCATAATGGGGAATTGAAGTCCCAACATCTGGTGGTTACATAACTTGTTAAGGGAGTCATCTAAACATCATCTGAATATGCCTTGAGGATGTTCTGGAACAGTGGTCAGCTAACGTAGCTCTCCAGGTGTTCTTGGACTTCAATTACCAGAAGCCCAAGTCAGAGTGTTCTGGGAAAAAAGCATCATTAAGTCCAGGCCTATAGTATGAGAATTTTCCCCAAAGAAACCTATGAGAAGTACAGGTAGTTGAGCAGCACTGAAGAGTAATTGTCTTGGTATGAGGAAAACCTTGTTGACAACTCTGCATGAGTAGGGACGTAAATATTTACTGAGCAAGAGAAGTTGTGCTTTTCTTTTGTATTTCAGCATGAAAGTGCCTGTTACACCAAAACATTATACACAAATCAACCATTTTTGTTTTTTACAAACCCCTTACACCAGGGGTGGTCAACCTTTTTATGCCATGAGCCTGGCCATGCCCCCGGACAGCTGACCATGCCCTTCAGAAGTGGACACATTTACGGCTGTCATAAATGCACCCACTTCCATGTTTATGACAGCTGCGGGCATGTTTGCACATGCACGGGCACATTTTACAGCTGATGTAAATGCTCCCACTTCCACTTCCATGTATTTATTTTAATTTATTTATTTTAATCATTTATACCTTGCTTTCCTCTCCCAGGGGAGACCCAAAGTGCCATAAACAACATATAAAATAACAATTAAAAACATCACATAAAACCCAGTTAAAAACTCCTATCCAAAAATTACATTTAACCCCATTAAAACCTCTGAAAGAACAACCCTCATCTACCCTCCATCCATGTTAAAATGACCCAAAAGACTAAAAGAAAAACTACATAAAACTGGACAAAAAAGGACTAACAGGCCAACAACTCCCATATGGCTAGACAAGCCAACAGAGTTTGGAGGTAGAGTCGATCCTACCCCACACCCACTAGCATAGTCAAGTTTTCAGGTTTTTTCTAAAAGGGAGCAGCTCCGTCTGGAGGCGCAATTCTGGTGGCAAGAGGTTCCAAAGGGCCAGGGCAGAGACGGAAAAGGCCCTCCTCCTGGTCCCTGCTAGATGTGCTTCCTTAACTGTTGGGACCAGCATGGAGTCTCTCCGATCCGCCCTTGTAGAACAAGTTGAGGACCTTGGAGTGACACAGTCTCTTAAGTACCCTGGCCCACTGCCATGTAGGGCTTTAAAGGTCAAAACCAGCACCTTGAATTGCACCCAGAGACATATAGGAAGCCAGTGTAACTTCCAGAGCAGTGGTGAGGCATGTGCATAATGGTCAAACCACACCACCACCTGGGCAACCGCATTCTGGACAACCTGAAGCCTCCGAATGGTTGTCCAGGGCAGCCCCATGTAGAGCGTGTTGCAATAATCCAATCTGGAGGTGACCAGAGCATAAGTGACAATGAGCAACGAGTCCTGGTCCAGGAGTGTGCATAATTGGCGGATGACACAAAGCTGTGCAAAGGCCCTCCTGGCCACGGCCACCACTTGCTTGTCAAGTAGTAGACGCGAGTCCAGGAGGACCCCCGAATTATGCACAGGATCTCTCTGGGACAACAATGCCCCATCCAGCACCAAAGATGGAAGCTTCCGGGGTAACACTGGACCCCCAACCCAAAGCTACTCAGTCTTGCCAGGGTTCAGCTGAAGCCCGTTGTCCCCCATCCAGACCCTAACAGCCTCCAGGCACCTGGTGAGGACTCTGATTGCATCACTCGGGTCCCCACGGGCCGAATCATACAACTGAGTATCGTCCGTGTGCTGATGGTACCTCATCCCATAGGAACAATCTTACCCAGTGGTTTCATGTGGATGTTAAATAACAGAGCTGAGAGTACCGAGCCCTGAGGCACCCCACACAGGAGAGGCCTCGGGTGGACAACTCACTCTCTAAAGACACAGACTGGGTCCAGTCACTCAGAAATGAGGAAAACCAGGACAACACAGTGCACTGGCCCCCCAATCCTCAGAGCCGGCCCAGAAGGATACCGTGGTCGATGGTATCGAAAGCCACTGAGAGGTCAAGGAGAGTGAGAACAGAAGGATTTCTGTGCAGCAGAGGCTGTGACAGACCAGATGGAATGGTGTCATGGGCTGGGTCTGGCCTGTGGGCCGTAGTTTGGGAACCCCTGCCTTACACGTTTGTCATGACAAACATTTTTGTGCACAACCCAAGGTTTGTGCTCAACAGAAGGGGTGACATATTTCACAGTAAAATGGGTTGGGTCAGGATTTAAACTCCTGGTCTATACGTCTATACCAGTGGTGACAAACCTATGGCACACATGCCAGAGGGGGCAATCAGAGCCTTCTCTGTTGATATGCACACTGTCACCCCAGCACAGAGTACACCTGCCCTTCTGCCCAGCAGCCCAATGAGAGTGCTTCTTCCCTCCCCCCAACACCGAGTTCATCACACCCCTCTGTTTGGGCACTGGGTCTCTAAAAGATTTGCCATCACTGAATTCTGGTCTAACCTACCTGCTGTGTCAACAACGAAGCTGAGATGGTTGCAATGTGAATACCTCTGGCTCCCATGTGTCTCCTGCTGCCATTCCCTCTCCTCTCTCCATTCTGCCCATTAGCAGAGGCCAGCCTCACCAAAAGCCAGAATACATGGCTAGACAAAGGGATGGTGCTGACTTATAAAGCCTCTTCTGTTCTAAGGCAGTACCTGGTGGGACTTCTAATCACAGGCAATTGATATTCCATGGAGCATCTTTAGAAAATAATCTGCAAATAAGGAGCTGCGGGCTATAAAAGTCTCTCCTTCATCTTTATTTTAGATCATGGCTTAAACCAAAACAAAACTCAGATGCAGGGAAGGAGGAAGGGAGAAACAGCTCTTTCCCCAGTCTCTTTTTTTTAAAAAGGCCTTAAAGGGAGACGCTAACCAATGTTATAGAGATCAGACAATTTTAATGGGGTGTAAGAATACGGCTCCTCCGTGATCCCTTTGTATCTGAATTTGACATCAATGGGCTCAATTACCAGAACAGTTAGGAGGAGAAAAATACATTTTTACATTTGCATCCACTGTGCCAAGCTTCCACATATCAGCTAAAGGCAAAGGCAGCTCATTTTGTCGATAGGAACTCTCTTGGCATCTCCTCCTAGATTTCATAGGTCTTTTCTTCTTTAATACCACTTGTAAAGGTGAAAGTAAAGATCTCCCTTGCTCAAAAACCAGTTGTACCCAACTCTAGGGTTAAGTGCTCATCTCTGTTTCAAAACCAAAGAGCCAGAGTGGTCTGCTTCTGCAGATGTTTATGTGGTCATGTGGCAGGCATGCCTAGACACTGGAGCACACAGAACACTGTTTACCTTCCCACCGAAGTGGTATCTATTTATCTACTTGCAATTTCTTCCTTTTGAACTGCTAGGACAAAGACAGGAGCCCATTCTGTCCCGCAGTACTCGGGAATCGAACTGCTGACCTCCTGCCTTCCAGTCATGTCAGCCACTTGAGCCACTGCAGTACCATGGTCCCTATTTATCTACTTGCAATTTCTTGCTAGGCTGACAGAAGCTGGGACCGAGACGGATGCTCAAGCCATCATGCAGTACCCAGGTCTCAAACTGCCAACTTGCCAGCCTTCCAGCTAACAAGGCGAGCTTCTTAATCACTGAGCCAGTCAGCGTCTTAGCCACTTGAGCCACTTACAGGAGCCTTAATTTGATACCTCCAGTATACTGCAGAATTCCCCCCTCTGCAACATTTGAAGTATGCCTAGTCAAAGTCAATTCCACTTTGGAATAGGGGGTTCTGTGTCCTCTATATTTTGGTGTGTTTCCACTCCCCAAAAAGCTTCAAAAGTGAATGATTCCAAAATGGGCTAGATGTTCTCTCCAGATGTTCTTGGACTTCAATTCCCAGAAGTTGTGCCGACTTGGGCTTCTGGGAATTGAAGTCCAAGAACACCTGGAGAGCCAAGTTAGGGAATTTGCAGCAGAACCTGATAAGATGCTGACCTCACATATAGAAGAAATGCTCCTTCAAGAGGTAACAGTCATCTGATTGTAGAAAGTATATTAAAAGCAGAAGTGTGATTGATCAGTAGAACATTAACACCTAGATCTCATTATTGAGTTACCTAAAAACAAAACACAAATTCATATCACGGAAGGGAAAACTTTGCAAAAGCAGAAAAAAAATGCTTTGAATTGCAAGTTTTATGGAGCAACAATTCATTGCTGAGAATCACAGAAGCTAATAATGGGTTCTTGACAAATGTACGTGTACAATGGACATGCATGCAAAAAGGCACTGGACATTGCCTGCATTTCAAAAATATATACTATTTAAAATACTGTGCTTAGGAAGGCCCCTAATTCATCTCCTGGTTATTTGGCCCCAGTTGGATCTATATCTATGGCCTTTTGGCAAAGTAATATGAGCCACTTGTGCAATAAAACAGACCCATCTCTTTGTGATAAACTGCAAATGTATTTGCAACAGTTGTCTTAGGAGAGCCAGCTAGAATCCATTTCCATGTATTGTTCTCCCATATCTCATATAACCCTTGCTCTCTCCTCTTCTCCTTTTCAGCAATGAGCTGATCTGATAAGAATAACCCAAGATATTGGGCCCTTGATCATAGCTTCCCATCAAGATATCACAAGATAGCTTCAGTTTATCACAAGAAAGAAATGGGGGAATTGCTGTTGAATTAACTGATTCTCAGAAGCTGGGCAGGGGGAATAATATTCGCTTGTCATGTTAGGTCAGTACAGAAACACCATGGTATGGTAAGGTGATTTGTCTTCAGTAGTTCGCTGCATGTGGAATCTGCTATGAAATGAAGCAGTCAGTATTGCATATGAACAGAGACATTGAGGCCTTTCCTATCCTTGCTTCCAAATTTTTAGCATTTCTGTGGCTTTAGGCTTGATCTGGAAGGTGAAGCACCTTTAAATAAAATTAATTTTGAGGGGAGAGAAATCCCTGTGCTTAAAAATGCACATACTTACACTAAAAACTGGTGGCAATGCCCTTTTTGCAAGGCTGAAGCTAACTATCCCATTGGCTTAACTTTCCATGATCTCTATGGCTTGCCATTAACAAAATGATGGCCATATGGCCCCACTGCACCTGATGGTGCTCATGTTTGCTCATGAATGTCCTTAACCCCTTTGAGGAAACCACCTACACAATACTCAGAAGACCACCTAGAGTAGGCAATGTTGATTCTGTTCTAATGAGGTTTAAACATCTTTGTGCTTTGATTTTGCTGTGACTCTTTGACTCATGGGGGGGGGGGTGTCTGGCTCCTTTTCTGGAAAATCTGTTACCCAGTGGGACCCATCCCACTCCACCTTCAAGTGCCTTTGCAAACATCTTATTGCCTTTCTCCTGGGCCCTCTGGTTCCCTTTCCCAATGTTCCTCAGCCATGCTCTGATCTGCTCCTTTCAAGGTCTCTTGTTCCTACCCTTCAGGTCCCTCGGTTTGCCAACCAACATCTTTGCAAGTTGGCTTCTGCTGGGCACTTCCCTCTCTTGGTGGTAAGATGGCTTTTACAGCTGCCACTCGCCTTGGTAAAACCTGTGGACAGTTTGGGTCACACTCTCACAGGAGCATTGGATCTCTGTGGTTCCCTCTCCCTGCTCTGTCCCTTGAAAAACCTCAGTGGACATTAGTGTTGATGGTGCTATAGACCCAGGTCTTGGGTTGGAGCATTGATGTGTCACTAACAGGCGTATCTATGGTTCTGTCCTCTTCACAAAGGCAAAAAGTATGTCTGGGCTGGAAGAGCCTACAATAGTGATGGCCAACCTTGGCACTCCAGGTGTTTTGAACTTCAATTCCCAGAAGCCCTGATCTGCAGGAGTGATTTGAATGAAATACACCATGACTTAGAGCTTCTGTAAAGGTCAAGGTCTCCCTTGCTCAAAAGCCAGATGTATGTGACTCTAGGTTTCAGTGCTCATCACTGTTTATAGCCAAAGAGCCAGCACTCTCTGCATCTGCAGACATTTCCATGGACATGTGGCAGGCAAGACTAGACACCAGAGTGCAGGGAATGCTGTTTATCTTCACACCAAAGTGGTCCCTAGTTATCTACTTGTAAGTTCTTGCTTCCAAACTGCTAGGTTTGTAGGAGCTGGGCCAGAGCCAGAAGCTCACTCTGTCATGCTGCACTTGGCCCTCAAACTGAAGATCTGCTGACCCTCCAGTCATCAAGTTAACCACTGAGCCATTGCAGTCCGTTTAGAGATGCTGTACACAAAGCAAAAACAGCCACAATGTTCACCGGCCTCTGATAGAAGAGGAACAAAAAGAAAATTACACAAGTACATATATAGTTTTCCTTGTCGGAGGCAAACTACCTCTGGAATACATTTAAATCTTTAAATCAGAAAAGGGACTAGTTAAACCTCTACCCCGCTGTGCTAGCACCATGAGTCCAATTTAAACTGGCATTGTGCCACAGTGTCTGCCATTAGAACTGCAATTGCAGTGCTACTATTAGTAATGTTTAAAAGTAAGATATTCTAATATGGATCATTCACATCTAGCTGTGTTCTTATATCTGAGAACAAGTATAAGTTTTGCACCTTAGGAATGAAAACAAACAAGCAGACAGATATTTGTAGCAACCCTACTTGAAACACAGCCTGAAGTTCTCCAGTAGTTTCACATCATCTGTATTTTTTACTGGTGTCTGAAAGCATTTCAGAAATCCAAACTCACAGCTGTCTCTCTCACTCCCTCCTCATCCTGTTTAATAAAGCAGTGTGTGCCATTTCAGTGAAGGAGGTAGCTAAGAGACCTTTGGATAAAAGGGAACAGGATTACATGAAAAAGCCATACAACAGGAGCACAAAATTAAAAACCCTTCCAAACTTCTCTGTCCCCTTGAAAATGATGCCAGAAGGACTTCATCCTTAGTCCAGCAAGCCTCTCCATGGGCAGGATCTAAAGATCATGCTTCCTGTCAATATATTGGAGGCAATATCACACATATGGTATTCAAAGACCTTTCTGCTCATCATCCCCTTAAGGAAGCCACCAGACAAATGTGGTTTCAAGATATAAGGAAATCTAGCCATTTTCTATTCTGTTCTAACTCTATGCCTGGTTTAGCAACTGACAAATACCATCAGTTGATTTCTTTCCTCCTACCAACTCCTTTCCTCACAGGGTGTACCCCTTTCCCTCCAATCTTCAACGTAATTGACATTTTGATATTCCCCACTGAGAATCTTTGTTGTTGTTCAGTCGCACAGTCGATTCCGACCCTTTGCAACCCCATGGAGCATTTTCCTCCAGGCTATCCTGCCCTCCACCATCCTCCTCAGCCCGCCCAGCTCTGTGCCCATTGTGTCCACAATACCGTCTATCCATCTCATCTTTGGACGCCCCCTTCTTCTCTTGCCCTTCACCTTTCCCAGCACCAAGCCCTTCTCAAGTCAGTCCTCCCTTCTCATTTGATGTCCATACTACTTTAGCTTCATCTTCACTATTTGTCCCTCCAATGAACAGTCAGGATTGCTGTCCAGCGGACTCTCAGGACTCTCCTCCAACACCACATCTCAAAGGCATCTATTCTTCTGCACTCAGCCTTCCTAATGGTCCAGCTCTCATACCCATACATTACCACCGGGAATCCCATTGCTTTGACTATGCGAATTTTTGTTTTCAAGGTGATATCTCTGCTTTTCACTATATTCCCCAGGTTTCTCATCGCTTCATCTATTTTCCAGGGACTGATCGGACCTGTTGCCATTATCTTGGTTTTCTTGATATTAACTCTCAAGCCAGCTTTTGCACTCTCCTCCTTCAGCCCAATCAAGAGATTATTTAGGTCTTCCTCACTTTCTGCCATTAGGGTGGTATCGTCTGCATATCTCAAATTGTTGATGTTTCTCCCAGCAATTCTGATCCCATATTGTGATTCCTCCATTCTACCTGATATTATAAATTTCCTTCCTGCTGCTGCTTTCCCTCCTGTTTCTCTCTAAATGCTGCCATCTCTTGAAGCCAACCCAACACAAGATGAATAGTTGTGAGACGCCCAGAGCATCTTTCTTTATGCTTCATCTCTCTCTACATGAATGAGAACTAGGCCTCTCCATCCATCATAAGTCACCATGAGGGGGCTGTCATTCCCAAGTGCAACTCGGGCTGTATCACTCCTTCCTGCTTTAACCTTTTTCATTGAGCTATCCTGCTTTCCAGGAACTGGGGTGAACCTGCTGAATCCCACCACTGATCTACCTTTCCAAAGGGTCTAGGACTAAGTGATGGCCAACCTTGTCATGCCAGGTGTTCTTGGCTGGGCTGCCATCAGGGCAGTACTACCAGTACTGCAGTATAGGACCCGGAGCTGACAGGGGCCCTGCCGCCACCGGCCATAATTGTGTGTGTGTGTGGCAATAGAATTGCTCAGTATGGGGCCCAGAAATTTCTGATGGCGGCCCTTGTTCTTGGACTTCAATTGCCAGAAACCCAAGTCAGCACTGCTGCTGATAAGGGCTTCTTGGAATTGAAGTTCAAGAACATCTGGTGTGACAAGGTTGGCCATCACTGGCCTAGGTTATGTCAATGGTTTTAGGCATACTGCAGGAAAGCCATATGTACCTTGTCCTTCAAAACTCTCTTTCCTACCTGGCTGCTACCACCTCTGGCCCATACCAGTTCTCCCTTGTTCGAAAGCCAGTTGCGTCCAACTCTAGCGTCCAACTCTCATTTTTTCAATGGTCATGTGGCAGGCATGACTAGACTCTGGGGCACACAGAATGCTGTTGCATTTCAGGCCGAAGCAGAAAGAAGGACTCAATCTGTGTGTAGATACAGAAAAGACACAAACCCTATTTAGGCATTACTTTCCCTTTTTAATCTCTCATGTGAGTAGAGGAACGTTTAGCCCTTTCCATGTCTGTCATCACTTTCTTCACATGAAAGGTGACACATCTGGAGAGGGGTGGATCCTGGTCATATGTTAGCTCTACACATGTGGAAGAATCCCAGTAGTCCAGAAATTGTGCTCACTTGTAAAATGGGGAGCTTTCCTTTCTAAAGGAGAGTGTTGTACATCTGTTTTTACCTCCCCCATCTGGAACATTATTTACATGTGTTGGTGCTCTATTGCACATTTCCATAATTTCCTTTATCTTGAGTCCTCATCTCTAATTGACCTACCTTCTCAGATTTTACTTCTTCTATTCCTTGTGTAGAAGACCTCATTACACCACCGCTGAATAACAATATCTCAGCCCAGGGAAAGCAGAAGGCCTTCTCTCTCCTCAACCAACTGAGCCAATGAACACCAAAGCATGAAATTCCACAGTATGATGCACAGTCTGATATGATCCAAAAATTTGAAATAGCTGAAAGAGTGGAGGAGAGGGGTTATAATTCCAGCAAGGTAGGATATACATAAAAGCTTCTATTCTATTCTCTTCAATGAAAATCAGGATATGAAATCACTTCTGAACATTGACCAATGTATGAATGACCAATCATTCAGCAACCCAAAGCACAGATGGGATGTTATTTTTGGGTTGTTGAATTCTCTTACCCCATGCATTAAAAATCACCAAATCGGATGCAAAACAGTATTTTTTGCAATTGCATCCAGGGATCTATCTTTCTCTTCATCTGAATTGTGGTACAGTATATGTTTCCTCTCCCCAATGAGAGTAACAGCTTCCACTCAGTTCAGCTTCACTAAAAGCTATGAAAATCCTTCCCAGGAGGCTCAATTGATTTATTGTTGTGGAAAGGATTTGTAACAGATTCAGGGCAACACTAGACTGGACACAAAACCATGCAGATCAAAACAGAGGCAAAATCTATTTACACAAAGCACTATATATCCAGTGAGACTACAGCCATTTGAGGAAATGGGAAAAAAATGATATTGTGAAGAGAACAAGCACAGAATACTGGCTTATGAGACAGCATCCTCTCTTTGCTCAAATGATAATTAGCACAACAAATTTCATCATTGACTTCTAAAGTGACAGCAAATGTATTTAGCATGGAACATCACTGGTGGAGAAGGTGGTTGATTCATCAACATGGTATCTCCAGTTGCCTGATGGGTAACATCTGCTTAGGTACAGTTTCTGGCTTTCCCCCATATATGAGAATCAACAAAGCTTTTACTCCTATTCAAATAACATTACAATTTCCTTCAAATGGTTCTGTCCCAGATTTCAGGAAAAAAGTGGGTCTTAAGGGAAATAAAGGCTGAATTATTTCTGGAGTCACAAATCATGAAGACGAAGCACATCATGACCAAGAAAGTGTTGTTTCTGAATAATGCTGGGGAAGTTTGAAGGCAACAGGAAAAGAGGAAGACCAAATACAAAACAGATTGACAATCTAAAGCAGGGGCTCTCAACCTTCTCCAGCTGTAGGCCACACCACACACCCTCAAACAGCTGAGTGGGCCCAACATGTGGTTCCCCCCCACCATAAACACTGCCATAAAATGTGTCTGCAGCTGTCATAAACACATTTAAGACAGCAGCAGGTGCATTTATGGCACATTTCTTGCTTTTTCCACTGTGGTGGTGGGAGTGAGGGTGGCAGGCCACATAAAATGGTGCCATGGGCTGCGGCCAGGGCCGGCTGCAGGCTGTAGGTTGTGAACCTCTGACCTAAATAATGACATAGGCTTGTGTTTGCAAAGGCTAAGCATGGGACATTTTGGAGATCATAGGGCCATCATAAGTTACAGGCAACTAGATAGTATGAAAGGACAATATCATACTATGATGTCATTGTGCGAACACAGGTCATATTGTATCTGATGCCCATTTCTAGAGATGTTGTTATATGCTGTTATGGTGACCTATTGTGACTGTATGAATAAGAGATATCCAAAATGACTTGTCTTCAACAACCTTGCACTTGCATACCCAAGCCTATGACTTCCTTTATGGAGTCAACCCATCTCACCATTAGTCTTCCTTGTTTCCTGCTGCATTCCACCCAAAAATAATATCCCATCTGTGCTTTGGGTTGCTGTATGATTGGTTATTCATACAGTAGTCAATGTTCAGATGTTGTTAGACCTCAGAAGGATGGAAGGCTGAGTCAACTTTGAGCCTATCAGGATCAAACTCAGATTGTGAGTAGAGTTTTGGCTACAGTACTGAAGCTTAACCATGGCACCACAGGGTACAGTTATATTTTGCCACTGGTCTTCAGCCTCTTTTCTTTCCAGGATCAACTACAATACACAATGTTCATGTTTCTCACTTAGTATTCAGACACTGTCCATTATTTAAGGATGGCATGAAACTTCCAATTTTCCCATCAAAATGCCTCCAAGAATGACTCGGAAAATTATCAGCCACTGGTCCAGAACCAAAACAGCTTCTATTATAGTCTTGTTACATTCATTTTAAGAAATGTTACATATAAGTGCATTATATATATATATATAACCATTTATATATATAACCAGCATCCTGTCAATGTTAGTGTGTAGTAGTCACTGTGGTAAATTGTTGGAGGCCAGCTTGTCAATAGGTGAATGTTGTTGTTGTACTGGTTGTTGTTGGAGATTTGTTGTTGTGCGTGGCTGTGCATTTTGGGTGTGAAGGGAATGTGTATGTCTGCGATCTAAATGTATTGTGGGTGTGGGTGTGTCTGCCGAGCGAGGGAAAATGTCAGTGTGGTTTGTTGGTGGTTGTGGTGCAAATGTGCATGTATGCTAAGTGGATGAGTGGTTTGCGTGTTGTTGGTGTTGTCTGTTTGGCAGTGTCTGGGTGTGCGGAAGAGTGTTGTGGGTATTAGGGCTGTTGTTGGTGTGGTTGTATTTGCCAGTATGCCTGAATGGTGCTTGCACCATTGAGGGAGGGAAGGTGTTTTCTGTGTGGTGCAGTGCAGGGCCCTCCCATTCCTCATGTGCGGCCCTGGACCCCCGGTCCCTGGCCATTCCATGTTTCTGTGTGGTGGCCCCCGCATGACCCCCACCTCTCCCCTGCCCCCGCCTGAGCCAGGCTACCCCGGTGTCTAGCCCACCATGGGAAGTGTCCTGCCACATTGCACACAGTGTGTGTGCAGAGTCCTGCATTGGTGTGTGCCTCTCTGCATGCGGGCCGCAATGTGATGGTGGACAAAGCCACGTGCACAGTTGCGTGTGGTGGCAGGAGGAGTAATGGCAGCATGGGTTTGCGGGGCAAGTATCGGCATGCCGGTGTAATCCCCTGATGGTAGCCCTACCTGCACTTTGTCTTCTCTGGCACTCCCGCACCTTGCCTCAAATGTTGGCAGCTCGTCGCTTGGCATATCATGCCACCCCAGCCCTCACTCCCAAGGCCACGCTCCCAATGGCTTCTTAGGTGGTGGCTGTGAATTGCCCCATGCCCTGGTGCATGGCAGCGGCGAGGGCTCAGCGCCCGAAACTCCTAGCCGCTGCTATGGAGTCTGGCTGAAACACTGAATTTCTGGGTTGGCGTGGAGGCTTGTGGGCGATCGTGGTCAGTCACACATGCGTGTTCACCCTGGTGCTGGACTGTCACGTATGCACTGTCCTGTCTTTTTTGCTGGTCTCTCTGGCAGGTGGGGCACCCCCTTCAAGACCCCTTTTTGGGGGCAATGAACCCAAGACGGGCTGCCAGTCCAACACACTGGATATCCCAGGTGTTCGAGGTAGGTGTGTGCATAGTTTCCAGCACAATTGGTGCAGCGGTGTCAATTTGTATGAAGAACATACAACACAACACCTTGGTTTTATATATATAGATTTCACATCTTTTGATACACTCCCCCCCCCCTTTGCTTGGGTTATGACATGGCTGATCGATTTCTTTCGGAATTTGGTAACAGTGAGCAGATGTCCCTGCAGAATGGTGTTGGGTGATCAATCTTCCTGAACTCATTTTTATGCAACACTTCTCCATAGCTTGATCTGTACTAAAGTTCAGCAATAGTGAAAATCCCTAGCCTTTATATACCTTTCTGGGCAGCTCACTTGTTCATTTACACCTTCTTTGTATGGTCAGCTTCTCAGCTGTTTGCAGTTCACTAATTGGTAAAATGAGAAGGAGGCATGTCACTAATGAGCAAATTGGTAACAAAAGTAGACATCAGAGAATAGCAGAGTAGAACATCAAAGCCTAACACCTGCACGTGTTATATACCTTTCCCTGCTTCTCTGGAACATCTAGAATAAACAGCTTGGCCGCTTGGGTAGAGAAGACCAGTTTCTACAACTTCCAGCACTTGAGGTCTTCACCTTATAACATCTAGTAACCTCTGATGCCTCCCACATGTCCACAACTAACTTAAACACTTTATTGCAACTTATTTTTGGACACAATTAAGAATATTGCTGCACACAGTGACTACCCTCAACCAAGAGTCAGTCTAGATGGACATATAGCATATTCTTTGGAGTAGTTTTAGAGTGGGTTGGTCTGATTCCTTGCACATACAGTAATGTTAAAAATTCTTAGATGAGGGGTTCTCAACCTTTTTAAGCCACACACCCTCAGACAGCTGAGCAGGCCAGACTGGTGGTTTCCCTGCTGCAAATGCTGCCATAAAATGTGTCGGTGCCTGCCATAAACACATTTACAACAGCCAAGGGTGCATTTATGGCTGTCGTAAACATATCCGCTTCTGAGGATGGCGGCAGCAGCAACATGGGCCATGTGAAATGGTGCCACGGGCTGCAGGTTGAGAACTCCTGTCTTAGATCATCACCAGATGGTTGTGGGGAAAATTCAATGAGTGAATTAGGGGGGGCATAACTCAGCCCCTGACCCAACTAGACAAACCAAAGTTGGAGAAAGTCTTCTACTGATACTCTTCTCAACCCTCTCTAGGTTTGGTGAAGTTTGGTCCTTTGCACTGTGCTGTACATTGTGTCCAACTGGATCTATTTTTGACCCCATCAGGGAGTTCTAAGATCTCATGCTGTGTTTTATCCCAACCACAGTGAATGTGCATGCTGGCAAGGAGCATGACTGAAGCACTCCTCCAGTCAGCTGAGAAGCATTACTGCCACTGATCAGGCTGCTATAGCCCCATCTTGCTCCTTCTGAGAAACAAATTCTGTTGAGATGCAAGGATTGTGCCAATCGGCATTCTGCTCCTCTGCCCTCGTCTCTGTGTAGACAGCTTCCCACACACCCCAGTCTTTCATTTCTAGCCCAGTTTGCTGCTCCCCCTAAAGAGTATCCTCCAGAGCAGCAAAAACAACAACACAAATGCTTATATCCAGTAGATTTTATGAATTATACACCACAGAGAACAGAAGCTTTCCAAAGTTGCATTCACCAAATGCTTAGCAAAGGGGTGGCCTTAAGCCCTAATCCCATTGGCCAGAAAGCCCCTTCTGCACAGAAACTCTCCAGCCATAAGCTTTCTTTTCATTCCCGAGATAAGTGGCTCAGCCTGGAAGATAACATCTAACCATGTTTGCTTCAAAACCCACAGAATGAGCTTCTGCCTGACTGCCAAGAGAGATTGATTTCCTAAATAAGTTATAAATCACTTGAAATTTCCCTTGGTACATGTGGAAAAATAAAGGCAAGCTGTAATGATGTGTATGTGTGAAAAGGAAGAATTCTAGAAGATGCAGTAATCGAGTTGCTCTATTAGGGATTATGAACAAAGAGAGCACAATCTAAGTAGTTTATTTATCTAGAAGAGGGGTCAGCAAACTTGGCTTCCCAGATGTTCTTGGACTTTGATTCCCAGAAGCCCTGATCAGCAGGTGTGCTGACTTGGGCTTCTGGGAATTGAAGTCCAATAACACCTGGAGAGGTAAAGTTTGCGGACTCCTGATCTAGAACAATTCTGAAATACAGTGGCACCTTGCTTAAAGAGCATAATGTGTTCCACACGATTGCTCTTTAAGCGAGTTTGCTCTTTAAGCGAAACACCATTATAAGTGACCAATTGTGACTTCTAGTGGTGGGACTTTAGTTGTTAAGTTATTTTTTTGGTTGGTTTTAGTTGTTAAGCGAGGCGACCATTCAGATAAAATTCTGCTCTTTAAGTGAGTTAATCTCTAAGCGAGGCGCTCTTTATGTGAAGTTTTACTGTATGCCCTTTTTCGGGAAGGGGTTTCCATTTAATCTCCAAATAATGATTCTTCAACCCTTAATTTTCTTGCCTTGCTTGTTTTGATGACAATTGATTCTTTGATTTCATCTCACATTTGACAATTAAACCCTTACTGCTGGAGATGACATTGTAGGGATGACAGGTCATTTTTGGGGGTGGGGGAAGTATAGGAAGAGAGATAGGTGATAATTTCATTTGACTTTTGTTTTTACTTTGGTTTTGGTTGCAAGTCACTGTAATGAGGAAAAAGAAACTCTTTGAGAAAGTGAAATTGACAGATTTGCCTCATGCCACCTCAGAAGGAATTAGAATTTTATTTCCATTTGCTTTTAAACAGAATTTAATCAGGTTCCAGAATTTAAATGTAGAGCAAGTAAACATGAACAATTTGCCCAAACCTTAGGGATGGAGATTATGTTTCAGTCTGTTTCAAAATGAAATTGATTTAGTGGATTCCAGAAATCAAACATGAAAGAAGGTGAAAACGAGAGATCTCTGTAAGAGTTTTGTTTGTCTAAATATCCAATACCTGATTTATTTGCAGAGAGTCAGGGCATTTTCTTTTGCCAACATATAACAGTAACAGTTTTTTTAGCAGTGCAAGTTCTGTCCATCTGAACGTGACCGAGCTTTCTCCCAAGTTAATTGAGTATAGGATTGCTGCCTCATTGTTCCTCACATTCAAGACAAAACCCCATTATCTTCTGCCTCACGGTCACATCACAAATATGCAGCAGCTCCACAGAGATGGATAATCCATTGGAGGAGATTCTGAGTGATGAAGGCCTGGAGATGCACTGCTGTCATTCTAAGCATTCTTGAACCTAAGGCTTCTATTACCATTACAACTATGGAACAGACGGGTGACCTCACCTCAGCCCTGAGACAATTTGCCTTGTTCTGGAACCTCTATGATCCCAGATGCCAGTAGACAAAAGCCAAAAGCATGCCCTGAGGAGATGGCCAAATGCCAGGCTCCATGTAATGGCTCAGTCCCTCTAAGGCTTTCTCCTCCACTGAGCCAGAAGTGTAAGAAGACACACCTTCACCCCTTGCAAAGTCCTCCCTATGAGTGCTGTAGGTCAGACCTGTTATGACTGCTGTCCCCCTTTGCCACCTTTTTCAAGCTTTGTCTCGTGAGCTCCCCTAGTCCACCCATCCATACCTTGTATGCTTCCATGAAGCAGCTCCAGATCTGTATGGGCCTTCAGCCAAAGAGTTTCCTTGAAAGCCCACCATAATCATTTCTCCTTCTCACTCCTAGGTGGTTACCTTTTGTTTCCTCATCTGGCATGAAGTTAAACTGTGCATGTTGATTTAATTATGACGAAGTTAAGGATGCATGAAGATGTGCAAAGAAATTACCAACTGACTGAGGAAAATGCCCCCTCATGATATATTTCTTGTCTACATAATTAAAGAGTGTTTGTCCTTGATCAAGAATTTTAACATGTTATATTTTTCCAAGTAGAGGGGGGGGGAAGTAAGTTTCCAAAGCCCTGTCCTACACTGATCTGGATGTACAGGGCAATCTCCTATCCCATCTGGAAGAGTCCAGTTACCTAAAAACATGTGTGCATGTATGGCAGTGGGCCACGATACCTTAGAGACCGCATCATCCCAAGAGTGTCTGCCCGTCCAACCAGAGCGGACCGGAGGGGCTCTCTAATGGTGCCATCAGTTAGGGGTGCACATCTGTCCAGCACCCGAAGGAGGGCCTTCTCCGTGTCCGCACCAACTCTCTGGAACCTCCTGCCAACAGATCTAAGACTTCAAAGAGAATTGCTGCCCTTCAGGAAAGGATTGAAGACCTGGCTGGCAGGGCAGGTGTGGGGCCCGAATGGGACTACGGTTCCCGCCTGCTGGCTTTTGTAAGGACTAAGAACTCTCTCTTCTTCTTTTTATAGTGGGTGGGATGGGTGGGTGGGATATGGGTCTTTTAAAGTGGGTGGGATATGGGTCTTTTAAAGTGTTTTATAACTTGTTGTAATGCCGCCCTGAGTCGGGTTCGGCCTGAGTGGGCGGCATATATAAATATGACTAATAAATAAATAAATAAATAAATAAAATTCAAATGCTCAAATACACAAGTGGCTCTAAAACCAAGCAAGGATATACAACTCTATTAAACTCATTGCGTGCCCTTGATTTCTATGCCTATACAAATGTGCAGCCACTCAATGGTTCTGTTGCTTCTTCATCTTCCAAAACAAGTGAAAATTGTGCCTACTCCCTATCTGCCAAAGGCAAATTACAGGAATATTTCCAACAATAAAAACCTCGGTGCAACAAAGCAGCAGCTGTTATAATTGTGTGTGTGTTATTTTTTGTTGTTGTTGTTTGTTTTGTTTTTTTGCAATTTGCACACAACTCTGCAAGATGTCAATACAAGGGGTGAAAGTGTCATCTCATAAGCTAGGAATAGCATTTTGTGGCTTTTCATTCTTATACAGATGAAGATTTGATTCCTAGGAAAAGTGTCAGCACAAAGTAATAGAGTAGACCATACTGCCTGTGACTCAATGTGGAGTGTCAGGCGGCAGTTAACTAACCTGACAATCCTGAGAACTAATGGTCTCAGGTGCCAAAGTTCACAGGGAAGGGTGATGATCCCTAAGTGGGTAAATCCACTTGAATCCATCTTGATGAAGGGCAGCAGCTTCATCAATCTTGGCCTGGGGCTGAGGAGGACTCAGGACCAGAAAGTGATTTGTGGAACTGGATCAGTGGTACAGGTCTCATGCTGTGATGTGGAAGGCAGGTGAAGGGCCACTACATTATATTCTCAGGATAGTCTTCATGGTATGGGTACACAGAAAGAACCTCCTCAAATATTGTTTTATTTCTGAACAACAACTGGGTGTACCCTGGTAACGGTAACCTTGTGCTGCCAGCTAATTTTACTCACACTAGGTCAGGCCAAAGGAACTGCAGAATGGACTCACCAAAAGGTGGCTTCATTTTGACAGCTTCACGTCTGGCCTAGACCCAGAAGAAGAAGAAGAAGGAAGACTCCAAGCATATCAAACATCTAAGGCCAGCAAGGTGAAAGAAAACCCAGAAGTAGAGGACTGGAAAAATGTGAGGTCAGATGGTGGAGTAAACACTGACTTCTTACAAGCTTGAGAGTTGATTAGTTTTTCCCCCTTTACCAGCTAACCTTAAGATCAGCAGATCTGTGTTAATCCTATAACATTAGATCACTTTATCTTTCTGTCCATAGCCAATGGCCCCTTTAGGGAATCAGGTTATTTACCACCACCCAACACTCAGCATCGAGTTGCTGGCTGTACAGTCTTCTCCATTACTAGGGATGAAACAGAGAGAGCATTCTACTATGAAATAAAGAAAATACTATATGTATTTTCCTTCTTTTCCCTTGGCCATCGGCTGCCTTCTAGTTACTTGCACATGGATACAGGGCATGCTCCTACCAATTAGCCAATCAACTTCAACCTCTTTTGTCGGTAACCACAATCGAGAATCTCATTTTCCTCTTTCACAGGGTAATGATGGAGAGATGACAGAGCCCAGATAGCAAAGGGATAAACAACTGCAGAGGGAGTGAAAGAGGCAGATGGAGAGAGGAACTGAATGTTGCACAGGAGCGGGAGAGAAGTCAGGCTACCGTGCTGCAGCCCGTAGGACTAATTGAACTTTCATCCCATCCCACAAAATACACAGCCAATCTCCCCAACTGAGAATGGGTTTGATTAACAATCAGAATAGATGACTTTGTTTCCCAGAGTGATATCTATGCCCTGCAGCTTGAAACTACAAAATGGAGACTCAGCACAGGGACACATAAATTGTGGCAATGATTCTTTAATCTAGCTGTAGGAACTTCTTTTAGTAGCCTTGTCCTGTTTTTCTTCAATAGATAAACATATCATTATGGTCCCCTCCTGGTGCTGATGTGCATGCATCCTTGGACAGATGAAGTCAAGAACAATACAACCAATGAGCTGCAGCGCTATCTTCCTAGGGCAAGGATTCCCAGTTCAGGGTGTTAAGACTTAGAAAGGATCTCATGAACACCATGAGCCTTTGTCTATTAACTCATCAAATTAGATGGTTAAAAGGATAGAATTGCAGATTAGACCTGTGTTTTCCAAATTTGGTATTTGGACATCAATTCCCGGAAGCTGAAATCAATTCCCCAGATCTCTGATCAGCCAGTGTACTGACTTTGCAAGCGCGGCGCCAAAATGGCCGCCGCGCCCTTTGCGGGCCCCCCCCACAGGACAGAGAATCCGGGTAGTTAGGGGCGTGGCCAGCTCCCTTATAAAAGGGGTGGCCACGAGGCAGCCGAGCTGCCATTTTACCTCAGCGACGGAGCGGAGAAGTCTTTTCCCTGTGTCTCCGTCGCTCTTTAACTTACCGGGAAGCCTTTTGGCGGCGATTTTCCTTTTTGGCTTCCCTTCACTCCGGTGGAGATGCCTTCGAAGAAGAAGGCAGCTTCGAGTGCGGCTCGCCCTGTTAGGAGGCGCAACCCAGGTCGGAGGACCGCGGTGCCGCCTCCCCAGCAGCCGCCGTTGCAGGCCCCTGCCGGGACCGGCGGAATGGGGTCTATTGCCCCTTGGCCCGGAGCGGGCGAACAGAGTGCGGGCGCGGTAGGGGCTCCGGCCCGCGGCCCACGAGCGGTGGACACCGCTCCTGCATCTGCCCACCAGGTTGGGCCTGCTGCTCTTGGGTCGCAGCCTCCCCCTGGGCCCTCTAGCCTTGGGGGGTGGTGCGGCCCCCTGCCTTGGCAGGTTTCTCCACCAACCCTGCCGGGCTTCGGTGTTGGCCAATGGCCATATTCGGGTCCTGGGGTACAGGGACCTGTACCCACGCCTGGACCGTGCGGGCCGGCCGGCCCTTGGCCCCAGGTCAACGTGGAAGCCTTACTGGCCCGCCTTGCGGCCCTTGAAGCGTCGTTGGCTCGGGCCAGTCAGGCGGGGCCCCCCTCCTTTGGGGGTTCCTTTTGAGGCGCTGTCGGCAGGAGGACAACAGCCGACAGGGAGGGTTGAGCTGCTGCAGGCGCGTGGCACGGTTTCGGCCACTGCCTCGCAGCTCCCCAGCCAGCAGCCAGGTGCAGGTCCCCGGTGATGAGCTCTACATCGGTCGTGAGCTCCGACGCCCCCAGTGGGCCGGAACCCCCGGTGGGGGCGGCCCGCGGGGGTGCAGCATGTGAGTATACGGTGTAAGCGAGTACATCCACACACATTCCCAATATGGGGGGGGGCTTTCCAATGGCCTTGGCCTCGCGCGGGTGGTGTGGCGGTGCACCCGCTGACGCCTCACCCGGCGATGACAGCTAACACCCAGGGCCCCGTGGTGGGGGGTGTTCCCTACCTTAGGGGAATGTTTTGGGTGGTCGGGTTGGTCCAAGCCCCTATTCCTTACCGATGAGTGACCACTGGGCACAGGCCGCCAGAGAGTAAATTTGGCGGGGGGAGTACGTGGATATCTTCTCACTCCTAAACAGTGTGCCCACCAAGGAGAGAGGGAGGGGCAGAATGAGAAGGATAGTGGCAGGCACGTTGTCGCAAGCCACCAAGTATGTGGGCCAAATGGTTGCCGGCCTGCATCATATGCATGGCGGTGTACCTTAGGGCCCGGCCGGATCTGGCAATTCCGATGGCCCAGTATTTGGACAACGCCTACTGGGTGATGGTTTACTTTCCGGGCCCAGCGTGGTTGGCTGGTGACGAGGAATGCCGTAGGCGGATTTCCCCGCACCCCGAGATTAGGCGAGATGAGCCAGGCCAGAGGCTGCAGCTTTTGTACGTTACGCCCACGCGCCCTGCACCCGGGGAGATATACCATTGGGGGCATGCGGTTCAGCGGGCGGCCCCAGCACAGGTCACCTGCCAGGGGGCGGGGCGGGGGGTTCCAGCCCGCCTTGCTGTGCTGGACTTTCTTGTCCAATGGCTCCTCTAATGGGAAGACTTGCAAATACAGACAGGACTGTCCCACCTGTGTTGGCCCCCATGCGGCCTCCGCCTGTCCCAGGCCTGGAAGGATGCGGGGCAGAGGGTGGGGCGGACAGGGGGCTGGCAAGACTGCCGCAGATGGATCTAGTTCACCTAAGGGCTCCCTCCCCATTTAAGGTGGACATGTTGGAGCGTTGGCTCACACGGTATCCGAAGGGAGAGGATGCAGGTTATCTCCTTCAGGGTTCTAGGCAGGGGTTCCGGATCCCTTTCATGGGTAATAGGTTCCCTCAGGATGCCCCCAATCTTTTATCCCTTAAGGGGAGGGAGGAGGTGGCTGCTGCCAGCTTTGACATAGGGTCCATGCGGGCCCTGTCCCTGCACCCCCGTTCCGGGGAGCATATTATTTCAATGTTGCCATGCCTTTTGGCTATTCCATTGGGGCTCGGTATTCGAGCGTTTCACCACTTTCCTAGATTGCGCTTTTGTCCGCAGGTCAGGGTCCCGGTCTGTAGCCCATTCCCTGGATGGTTTTATTCGGGGCTGAACGGGGCTGGGACACGTACACACGTCTCCTCAACACATTTCAGACGCTAATGGAGGAACTGGTGTCCCTTTAGCGCCCGAAAAGACCGAGGGCCCATCTCCACAGCTAGTATTCCTGGGGTGGAGAGTAATACGGTAGCGCAGAATTCTAGGTTGCAGCGGGATAAGGTGTCAAGGCTAGTGGCCCTTGTCTCGGTCTTGCTGGCCGAGCGCATGGCATCACTGAGGGAACTCCTGGTGCTACATGGTCACCCCAGTTTCGCTGGCAGGGTCGTCGCACCAGGCAGGGCATTTGCTCTGCGCTGGGGCGACGCCATGGCGGGATTATCCAGGCCCCACCACAGGCTCAGATTTACCCGGGGTATCGGGGCAGACGTGCTTGTCTGGCCATAGATCCAGAGGTAGTTCAACGGGGTGTCATTTTGGGGTCTGATCTCCTGGCTCCCCCTTGCTTTCAGATGCAGTCCGATGCCTCAGGATTCCTGGGTTTATGGGATGTACTTCAATGGGAAGTGGGCCTATGGTGGGTGGCCACTATCCTGGGCAGGCAAGGGTTGCCTGCATGGTCTCACGGAGCTGGAATGTTTCCCTATCCTGGGTGCTTTGATGCTATGGGGCAAAGAGTGGGCCAACTCGGTTGTGCAATTTTGGCATGGCAACGCGGCTGTGGTCCGCATCGTCACTGCACAGATTTCCAAATTGCCCGGGGTTATGGAGCTAGTGCGTTGGTTTGTGTTATGCAACCTGTGCCTCAACGTGCCCTTCAGGGCCAGGCATGTCCCAAGGGTTGATAATGATATTGCTGCTGCTTTGTCCCGCCTGCAGATCTCCCGGTTCCGTGCCTCGGCCCCCGGATGCGGAGGAATTTCCCTTGCCACTCCCGGACGAGAGATGGAACGTTGGCAAGGAGAAGGTGAACCGGGCGATTGGCCTGTCACTAGTGCCATGCATAAGTAAGGCGTACCACCACGCATTTAGTTCCTTCAGAGTATTACTGTACCTGATTCTGACTGCCAGGAACCTGGCCGATCCCAGTAGCCCATGTTCTGCGGTTCATGGTTTACCTATATGCCCAGGGCCTTGCACCACACACCATAGCATCTCAGCTGTCGGGTTGGCTTTTATGGCCAAAGTGGGAGGTCGTGTGGACAGCACCAATGACTTCCGGGTGAGACATGTTTGGGAGGGGTGGGTGCGCATGCGCGGGCGTTTCCCGGGCGACCGCCACCCCATTTACCCAGGGGTTTTTTACCCAGTTGGCCCGGGGCTGGCCTGGCCTCTGTTTTGATAGATGAGGCAGCCCACTTCATGCGGCTACAATGGTGGCCTTTTTTGGAGCCCTCCGCATCCGCGAGCTTGAGATGCTGAGTAAGGCGGATGCAAGATTTTCCCAGGGTTTTTTACCCAATTGGCCCGGGGCTGGCCTGGCCTCAGTTTTGATAAATGAGGCAGCCCACTTCATGCGGCTACAACGGTGGCCTTTTTGGAGCCCTCCGCATCGGCGAGCTTGAGATGCTGAGTAAGGCGGATGCAAGATTTTCCCAGGGTTTTTACCCAATTGGCCCGGGGCTGGCCTGGCCTCTGTTTTGGAAATGAGGCAGCCCACTTCATGCGGCTACAACAGTGGCCTTTTTTGGAGCGCTCCGCACCGGCGAGCTTGAGATGCTGTATAAGGCGGATGCAAGTTGTAGGGCACTGGAACTCGAGGATGTCTATGTTGCCAAAGACTGGGCCCAGTTGAGGATATGCTCCTCTAAGACAGATCAGCATGGCGTAGGCAGTGGTGTAAGACTGCTATGGTGTTCTTTGGCAGACATCTGTCCGGTTGGTGCCCTACAGGAGTTCCTGGCACTGCGTGGCATGCACCACGGCCCTTTTTTCTGTCACCAAGATGGGTCTCCCCTTACTAAATTTCAGTTTTGGAAGGTGACAGGCAGAGCCCTCACCAGGGTGGGCCTACCAGGTGCCCGTTATGGCACACATTCATTCCGTACTGGTGCAGCCTCTACAGCAGCTGCTTTTGGGTACTCTGGGGCTGACATACGCAGCATGGGGAGGTGGGGCTCGCAATGTTTTCAGTTTTATGTGCGCCCACTTCCGCCATGAGTACCAATCCAGTCACCTTACCGTCTTTTTCTCAATTTTTCTCAATTTTCTTACAGACCCTGGGTGTCGTATTACACCGGTGACAGTATGGCTGGTGGGCCACAGCTATGTGCACAGGGCAGCGCGTTACGCTGCGGCGACAGAGTGGGGACCCCGACGGGGACTGGGTGAACACTCCAGTCTCACATGGCATGGTAAGCCTGGGATGTTATGGCGGGAGCTGCGGCCTTCCCTTTTTTCTGGCCTGAGTGCTGACCCGCCTGACATTCTCATCATCCACCTTGGGGGCAATGATTTGTGCCAGGTCACCGGCTTATCGCTCAAGCATGCGATTTGCGAGGACCTCGCCTACTTGCATTATGTCTGGCCTGCCACAACCCTAGTTTGGTCGGACATTATTACGCGCCTTTCTTATAGAGGGGGCGTTCACCTCCTGGCCCTTGACCGCGCTAGGCGCACGGTCAATAGGGCGGTGGCGCGGTTTCTTGCCGACAGGGCTTGGGGACGGGTCAGTCATCACCCCGATATTAGTCTACAAAATTATGACTTGTACGTAGGGGATGGGGTCCATCTGTCGCGAGGAGGTATGGACCTCCTGTTAGGTGATTGGCGAGCAGGCCTGTTGACCGAGCTGACGGTCTGGGTGGGGGCGTCAGGTCTTCTTTGAAGCCCCTCCGTGTGGCGGGTAGCACTGGTAAGGTAAACAGTATGACCCACAGGTATCCGGCAGGTTTGCAATTGACTGAACAACACTAGACAGGAATAAATTAGTTAAACGTTGTCCGGTCAACGACGAACCAGGCGACGGGGTGATGACGATTGCTAACCAGCATGCATCACCCCGTGATTTCACGGATACGAGTCAGAGGGTGGGGTCATGAGTTAGATATTGACTACGGTCAATAATTTGTTTGTTGTCAACAAACAAATTGATACAATTTGATACATTGTAACCAATTGCCGTTGGCAATTTTGGGTGGTACCTTACCAGTGTTACTTCGGCCTGCTTGCCTTAAGAATTATGATTGGTCGTTTTACCAATACAAATTTATAATTCGGACTAGGGCATTGAATCAATAAATGTGGCCCGATGCTGTTATCCACTTTCAATGTTGTCTGTGTCCGTTATTGGGGGGGTGCGCCTGCAATGCAAGCGCGGCGCCAAAATGGCCGCCACGCCCTTTGCGGGCCCCCCCCCACAGGACAGAGAATCCGGGTAGTTAGGGGCGTGGCCAGCTCCCTTATAAAAGGGGTGGCCACGAGGCAGCCGAGCTGCCATTTTACCTCAGCGACGGAGCGGAGAAGTCTTTTCCCCTCCACCCCCTCCCTAGTTAACAGTGTGATATTTTGGTCGCTTCGGGGCCGGGTGCGAATTTTTGGCTGGGACCCATATTGGCTTTCGGGTCCTGGCTTTTTTGCCCATCCCACACTGTTGCTATGGTTTGATATAGGGGTCTTTCTACGTTCCTAATGTTGACTTTGGTCACATTGGCGGGTAGCACTGGTAAGGTAAACAGTATGACCCACAGGTATCCGGCAGGTTCGCAATTGACTGGACAACACTAGACAGGAATAAATTAGTTAAACGTTGTCCGGTCAACGACGAACCAGGCGACGGGGTGATGACGATTGCTAACCAGCATGCATCACCCCTGTGATTTCACGGATACGCGTCAGAGGGTGGGGTCATGAGTTAGATATTGACTACGGTCAATAATTTGTTTGTTGTCAACAAACAAATTGATACAATTTGATACATTGTAACCAATTGCCGTTGGCAATTTTGGGTGGTATCTTACCAGTGTTACTTCGGCCTGCTTGCCTTAAGAATTATGATTGGTCGTTTTACCAATACAAATTTATAATTCGGACTAGGGCATTGAATCAATAAATGTGGCCCGATGCTGTTATCCACTTTCAATGTTGTCTGTGTCCGTTATTGGGGGGGTGCACCTGCAAAGGCTTTTGGGAATTGAAAGTCCCCTGTGGAGCGTGGGTACCATGTTGGGAACCAGTGGATTAGCAGCTATATATTAAGTTCTGCCATCTTGTGTGCATTCTGCTATCTCCTGCTTTTCAAAACAGTATCACAAATGTTCCAGGAAGGATGACAAATATGCTGAGATGAAAGAGTATTTTTGACACTGGTAAATCAGACATTACAGAAGAGGACGTATGCAATTAAACTCTTTTGGTAGCAGCCATGTGTCAGATATAATGAGCAAATCCACCAAGAATTTATTTTGATTTTATGGACATGCAATGGAGAAGGAATCAATTTCACAGCCTGAAAAAGTAAATCTCATCTTTGACAAAGTCTCACAGATACTGTATATCAATTCTTGGGAAAGTTTTTTTTTTTTTATCATGTCAGAAACACACAAAGGTGCTTTCTGGGTTGAAATGATTTTTTCTGGAGGAACTCCGCTTGTGGGGTGCCCGAATGAAGCTCCTTGCATGTCCCTGAGATCTTGTCCCACCGAAGTGGTCCCTATTTATCTACTTGCAATGTCTTGCTTTTGAACTGCTTGGTTGACAGGAGCTGGGCCAAAGATGGGCACTCAAACTGCCATGCAGTACTTGACCTTCCAGGTAACAAGGCGAGCTTCTTAACCATTGATCTACCACAGCCCCTCTTGGGAAAGTAATGAGAGATTATTTATTTTTAGATGATATGTTGGAGAAACTGAAAGTTCACAAAGGAGATGCTATCCTTGTTCTTCTGTGGAAAGTGGACAAATTTACTTACTTACTTACTTACTTACTTACTTACTTACTTACTAGACCTCAATCCCAACTTTACGAAAATATTTACATGGTTGCCCTTTGGACTTTCTGGAAGAATTCCTGGCAATCTCCAGACTGCATGTCTCATCAGAGTTACTGTTTTGGACAATGAGGAAGCAGGAAAATTGATTTGAAGCTTAATGAATAATCAGCTGCCATCAATAATTGTAATCACTAATCTGGTGCAATTAGAGACAATTATAATAAATGCAATTTCTTCCTGAGCTGCTAACAAACTGCAGAAATATGAATTGACTTTGAGGCTGGCTGGTTGTGATTTATGCAACAGGAACATCGAGGAAATTGCTATCATTGTGAATTTTTACTACAAAAGAGCTTAGTCTAGCAAGCTCCTTTCACTTACCTTATTGATGAGAACCTTTTGGACAGATTTCAGTGCTATTTTCTCTGGCATTTTAATGTTTGCATTTTTAAATTTCATGTTGTTTGATTTAAAACATATGCTATGTGTCCCAACCCCCGTTGTGTACCTGTCATTATCACCTCTGCCTCATTTGCAGGCCACTGGTTTTTTTTTCCATTCATTCATTTATTTAGTTTATTAAATTTTCAAACAAAAAAAAAAGACATACAAAAGCACAAATACAAAGCAAAACCATTACAAATACAGTCTAGAATATTAAACAAAAAACCCCATAAAAAACCAAACACAGTACATACTTAATAATCCATCACTCAATTTCATCTTAACTCATCTAAAAGTTCATTACTTTTTTTATAGATATTAAAATTTATCAACCTTCCATGTATCTCATCTCTCCCTTTTTTATATTGTATTCTCTCCTAACCACCCATTCTGTGATCATTTACATACTTATAAGCTACATTCATATTTACTATATTTAATTCACCAAACATCAGAATCTTTTCATTTAACTACATAACTAAAGTCAAACATAACAAAATACCATGAAATCAAATTCACTAAACACACCCCATTGCCCTGGGGGATGCGGTGTGTCATCAACATTCTTTCAATTATTCCAAAAACTCATTTGATCTGGTATTGGCCTACTACCTTCCCCTCTAATCAAAGTGGAGTCCACAAATGGTTTCCAAATTTTCCAAAATCGGTTTTCTTTAACTATACCTTTTTTTATTCAACTCCCATGTCAGCTTATCATTCAATGCGTGTTCCCACATTTCCTTATACCAATCTTCAATTTTAAAAATATATATGCTATTTTTTAAAATTGTTTTATAGTTTTGTAACCCGCCCTAAGATCCTGTGATATAGAGTGGTCTATAAATGTCTAAATACATAAGTTAACCAAGAAACCAGAAAGATGAAATGTACAGTGAATCTCAATGATGCAAACTGAACAGGTTTTGTTAACTGAATTCTAGAAGTTGCATGGCAAAGAATCAATCTACAGGGATTCTAGAAATTGTATTCCATTTGTCATGAAAGATCTCAGAAATGATGAAGAAGTCAAAGCACAAAATCTTGCATGAATACTTCTTCTTCTTCTTCAAGTGCCATATCCAATTCTGAATATTGGCTATCATCATGGTAATCAACCACGAAGATTGTCCTGGGAACAATATAATGCAGTGGCCTTTCATTTGCCTTCTGCAACACAGTGTGACACTCATACCACTGATCCAGTTCTGTGATTCATTTTCTGGTCCTGATCCCCTTTGTCACACAAAGTCTTCCTCAGTCCCAAGGCAGTATATATGAAGCTGCTGCCCTCCATCAAGATAGATTCAAGTGGAATTTAATCCACTTTGGGAACCACTGTTCCAATTTAAATGAATATATTTAAATCTCCACTGGTCATGCAGACTGGGGGATTCTGGGACTTGTAATCCAGAGAAGTTAGAGATTTTCAAATTTAACAGTGTTCTTACAAGAACAGTCTGAACTAGAGACTGCAAAAAGAGGGAGCAGGAGAGGCTAGTGTGAAAAAAAGGATTTAGAGGCAGAAGAGATCAGACAAGTCCTAGGGTTGAAGAGGGGATAAGATTGTTTCTAATTCATCTGAAGTGAGGCACGTTTGCTAGTTGCAAATAAAACTTGTTAGTTTTAAACATGGGTTCCCAACCTTTTTATGCCATGGGTCTGATCATACCCCCTGGACAGCTGAGTGGGCCAGACCATGCCCCCTGGACAGCTAAGAAGCCCAGATCATGCCCCCCGGAAGTGGGCACATTTACAGCTGTCATAAATGTGGCCACTTCCTCATTTATGACAGTGGGCATGTTCACGCATGTGCAAGTGCATTTTAGGACTGATGTAAATGTGTCCGCTTCCGCTTCCACTTCCAGTTGCAGCGGTGGCAGCATGGGCCACATCAAATGGTGTCATGGGCCAGGTCAAGCCCACGGGCCATAGGTTGGGAACCCTTGGTTTTAAAGATGGCACATGGCTGTGTTGTGTTTATGCAATAGACTAACAGTAATGCCTCTGGAAAGGTACATTATCATTCTTATACTTGAAACATTTTTGATTCACTGAGAATTTTAATCAGTCTGGGTTTTGGTAAGGATGTAAGAAGTTTTCAAAGTTTTTCCATGAACAGGGCATAAAGAGCTTGCCATCGGGCAGATGGAGTGAATATGTGAGAAAAAATGATCGTGCCTCTTTGACCATCCCCATTTCAAATCTAGAGACAGACAATCCTGCAGATTTAACTGTGCATGAGACTTTACTATTTTTCACTGATCCTATCCTGGGATTCGCTGAGCAGAGGATTTGGAAACTCAGCAGAACATCTGCCCAGAAGATAATAATAAAAAAGCCACACCAAACACACAGTGATTCTTAGCCAAAAAACAGCAGCAGCCTTCCAAAGAGGCATAAATTGCTCACGGTGTATCTCTTAAGTACTCACATTCATGCAGCTTAGGATACCTAACTGCAAAATATTTCTCCACCTCCCGGCAGTGGGAAGCAAGTAATAAATATTGAAATCTAGGCAGAGAGTTGCCACTGCCTCTTGCCAAGAAACCGGCCATCAGGCAGTCTGTTCCCCTGCTAGCAGCACAATTGAAACTTTGCCATTCTCTTTATCAAAGCTGCTAAAATTCCAATGTAAATTCATCTCCAGTTTTTAAAAGGGGCGAATCTACACGGAATACAATACAATTGATCGAACAAGAGAGAAACAGAACCTTTAGGGGAAGGGAGCAATCAAGACCAAGATGTTGCTACAGCTGGATGCCTTAGAAATGCTATCCAAAAGAAAAGAAAACTTTATCTCTTCCCTTCCAGAAACTAAGCTGAATATTAACATATGGAGGTATAAACACTCTTTTGAATTTTAGAGGTTTTGGGGGTTCTACTCTAAGGATTTGCAGAATGACAGAAGCCTGGAGTTGGAAGGGGCCCGAGGAAATAGAGCAGGGGTTCCCAACTTAACACCAGTGGGCCAGATCCAGCCCCCATAGACATTTCATGTGGCCCCCCACCTCTCCAAGGGCATTCAAGAAAATGGCCATACCTTTGGAGCTGTTGGGACTAAATGGCCACCCTCATTGTGTAGGAAGGGCAAAATGGCTGTCCAGCCCTCAAATCTGACTGAGTGTGACCCAGCCCCTGGCTTGAAAAGGTTGGGAACCCCTGCCATAGAGTCCAAACCCCTGTTCAATGCAAGAATCCAAATTAATGCATTTCTGACAGATGGTTGTCCAAATGTCTCTGAAATATTTCCAGTGCTGGAGCACTCATACTGTTCAAACAGGAAGATTTTCCTGTTATTCAATTGAAATCTAGCTTGCTATACAGGTAACGTAAATCTATATTCCCATGTTCTGCACTCTGGATTGATCGAGAATAAATCCTGCCCCTCCTCTTTATGACTATCTTTCAAGTATTTAAAAAGTGTGAAATACTCCCAGTCGCCTTTTCTCGAAGCTAAACATTCTCACCATTGTCTCCAATTCTTGCCAGCCTAGCAGTTCGAAAGCAAAAAATTACAAGTTGTGCTGACCCACCTGAGTGGGCATGGTCGTTGCACGGCGGCACTACACAGAGAGTCTGTTCAAGGAGAGTCCAGATGTCACAAGTCCAAAAGGCAAGCCGAGGTCTGTTTACCGATAGTCAAAGCAAGCATCAAAACCAAAGGGTGTCCAGGGCTGCGATTCATCTGGCCTGTGCCACCCTCGTTGCTCCCGGAAGCGGAAGTAAAATGTGCCCATATGGTTAATACTCTTCCAGGTTAACTCTTCCTCCATCTGGGCACATTTTACTTCCGCTTCCAGGAGCGGCGAGGGTGGCATGGGCCGGATGAATCACGGTAAACCCATTTGTGTGGATTCACTGGGGCTTGAGCATCTGGGAATTGAAGTCCAAGAACATCTAGAGTGCCAAGGTTCGCCATCACGGTCTTAGGTCATGGTCTGGGTGGAAACAGGGGGCCTCCATGATTTCCCTCCCTTAAAACACATATCGTATTTTCCGGCGTATAAGACAACCCCCATCTTTTCCAGTTAAAATAAAGAGTTTGGAATATACTTGCCGTATAAGACAACCCCTCTTCCAATGCACACCAAATAAAAATTAACCCACACTCAACCCGAAGATGCGCAGCCCTCCGAGTCGAATGGGCAGGTTCTGGTGGAGAGCCAATCCACGCTCACGTTCTCCTCCTCGAGGTACAGGAAGATGTGTGCAGCTTGCTTCCCCTTGCTTCATACTCCCTGCACAGAGCAGGGACTCGGCCGCGGCACCCCCCACCATATGCGCCGGACATATGAAGCAAGGGGAAACAAGCTGCAGTTAAGTACCTGTCCTATAAGATGACCCCCGACTTTGGCACAGATTTTTCGGGGTTAAAAAGTAGTCTTATACGCCAGAAAATACAGTACATACTAGACACAGTCGTCACTCCCCTTGGCACCTCAGCTGTTCTCAGACTTTGGAATTGCTTTGAATGCTTTGGAATCTTAATCTAATAATGTGAACAATATAGAAGGAATGAGTAGTCTTCTTTAATAAAAATTAAATTTCACTTGTTTCCAGCTTGCTTTTTCTCTTCTGACGCAATTCTCACACCTTCATATGTTATTTTAGAGAAATTCTAGTCTCTACCTCCCCAATCCACAAAAAAATGTGGGCCCTTTTCTTAGGAGCTGGGCCCTTTTCAAGGTTGCCCCCCTCCCCAGCAAAAATAGTTCCTACGCCCCTGCTTATAAGTCTCCCAGCTAATCGGCATCAGCTGGAAGCCTTCTTTAGTACTTCGCTCTAGCCTGCCTGCATCTCAGGTGTAGCTCCTTTCTGGACCTCTCCATGAATGAGGGCTGATCACTGTCAGAGCCAGACCCTTAATCTGACAGGTCAGCTGCCCAGGGGAAACAGACTTGGGCCAGGCGCAGGCTGAGATCCCTGGCTCAGGACATCTTCAGGCTCGGGTACAGGCAGAACTGGGCTGGGCATAGAGAGTACCCCCTGATCCAGGTCATCTTCAGCATCAGAGGAAGATTGGATCACAACATAAGTATGTCCCTTGATACCAGATGGCCCTCAACATCTGATGGGGTAAAAGAGGAGGCAAAGAAGAAGATAGGTATGTACTGCTTTGGCAGGAAAGGTAACAGCATTATGTGTGCTCCTGCATCACCAAGCTCAGCATCTTAACCTGTTAGCTCCTGTAGTTAGCTTCCACACCCTACAACAAATGATTTTAAAAAATATCTGCCATTAAACTTTATCTTACTCAACCTTCGTATCCTTTTCTCTCAATGGATAGAAATGGCAAGAAAGCACATTGATTTGTAAGTATCAAGATGTATAGCATATGTTTTGCAGGCCAAAAGCACACTGACCATTTTAGAGGATGCCACCATAATTTCTTGAAAGTAAACTTAAATAGAACAAGAAAACAGTTTAATTTCTATTAGTGTGTCTCTGTGTTTCTTTAACTCGGCTGGAACTGATCCATGAGCCTTGGCAGTGTGCGAATCCGTTTCAAGCCACACCAACAACAGATATTTGCAGCACATAGATTGGGACAAAAGAAGAAGAAAGAACTTGTCCAAAATGTTTGTCTCCTGCTTACTGGGAAATAAAGCTTATCCACCTAGGTGAGGGCATCTATTCTCCAGCTCCATCAAAGCACATGCAATGAATTGTGGTGAATTCCTGTTCCGCAATAAGAAAGAGAAATTACAAAACAAAACTGGAGCAGCAGCAATGTAGTCAAAATAAAAGAAATGAGTGAATTGTTTGCTTCCTCGCCTAGCAGAAGGGAAGGCAACCTGCGCAAATATAGTTAAAAGCAATAAATTTGTTGAAGTGAAAAGCTTTACCTTCCATGCAATGTTAGACACCTGCCTCTAAAATGCCTAAACTGCTGATTACTATTAGAAATTGCAGTGTGTAATTTCATGGTTTGTGAAAGCAAGTGCCCGTGAAAAAGAATGCACTTAAGAAAGGTTGTGATGATGGTACCATAGATGTTACTGACATGCTATTTTGTCTCTTCTGCCAGATGTACCCTGTAGTTACGATCAGCAGCGAAGATATTCTCTCTATGCTCCTGTTGCAGCAACAAGTGATAAAAGATATGCAGCCCAGTAGGAAAAATTCACTTCCAGGTATTCAGAAACTCACATGAAGTATAGAGAAAGAAATAACCCCATCCATTCAGCTAGTTGCTGGAAGACCTTTCTTTCTTTCTTTCTTTCTTTCTTTCTTTCTCTCACTCCCTCCTTTCTGTCCATCCATCCATCCATCCGTCCGTTTTCTTTCCCCCCATTTATTTAGTTTTTTAAAAGGACAAATTCCTCCAATCTTCAGAGAATTCCAGTCTGCTAATAATGCTCTGTAAACATAGATGGGGGAATTCCCCACTCCAGAATCAGCTTATGTGACAATTTAATTCAATTTTTTACTTGAAATATATATTGAGATATTATTGGACCTTCCATGTAGAAAAAAAAGATGTTGTAATCTTTCAATTGTTCAAAATTTCAGGAAATAGTTGGAAATTTAAGATAAAATGTATAATTTGGTTTTCCTTAAACAAAACTGGACTGGATGGATCCATTTAGAAGTACAGTGGTACCTCATACAACAATTTTAATCCGTTCCATGGGGCTCGTTGTTGTACGAAACAATTGCTATTGCTCTTCTTCCCTTTTGTATAGTAGGTGGGATGGGTGGGTGGGATATGGGTTTTAAATGGGGTGTATGTGGGTTTTTTATAAGGTTTTTATAATGTTTTTTATGTATTTTTAGAATTGTTGTAATGCCGCCCTGAGTCGGGTTCTGCCTGAGTGGGCGGCATATACAAATATGACTATAAATAAATAAATAAATAAATAAATAAAATACATGCATTTTATAGCAATTTTCCCTATGGGATACATCGTAAAATGATTTTTTTGCTAAGTGGTTTTTCCCATTGAAAAACTGTTGTACGATTTTTCCCATAGGGAAAATTGTTATGTGGGATGCCATTTCCCCCAAAAAAACTAATTGTTGTACGATTTTGTTGTTTTACAGGATGATTCTTGAATGAGGTTCCACTGTATAGTTAATCCATTTGCAGTCACTTTCCCAATTATCCCAAGGCCTTCTTCATGATCCATTAAGTTACAAAATGTCCCTAAAAGCTGAATAAACAAACCTCACTAGTGAACAGCTGACATTTAAAAGCACATCCGTTAAGTCTGTTAAAACAAGGGCAGCAAATGGAACCACAAATTTGACAAGAAATCTTTAGCTTAACTCTCAGTATGCTTTGGAGATACAACTTCAACAACAATACAGATCAGCATTCCTTACCATATATACCCGAGTATAGGCCAACCTGAATATAAGCCAAGGTACCTAATTTTGATCTGAAAACCCAGGAAAATAGATTGACCCAAGTATAAGCCGAGGGTGGGAAATGCAGCAGCTGCTAGTGAGTTTCAATAATCAAAATACATGAAAATATGGTAAAGTTAATAAAATTGTTGGCACATCTCAATCTGGTGCAGTCTTGGGACCCTTGTGGTCATTGACCCAAGTATAAGGCGGGTCACCTTTTGGGGTCTCATTTTTGGGGCTAAAAAACGTGGCTTATACTCGAGTATATATGGTATGCATTTCCATAGCAAAGAATGTTGCTTTAGCTTGTACTGTACAGTCCAGTTGAGGATGCAGTTTACCTATATTCCAGCAGCCTATAAGTTGCCAGCTGGAGTAAGACATACTTGAGGCTATGAGTAAGCCCACACAACACAAGGATAGCAGTTTAATCCCACTTCAATTGTGCTCACTTTATTCTACATTTGAAGTTTGTTGAGGAACGTGGAATTCTCTACACTAGCTTTGGAGAATCTCCTAGTACAGAATTGTTAGCTCTTCACCAAATCAGAGATCCCAGGATTCTGTAGGTTAGAATCATGAAACCATGACTGATGTGTAGTGTTAAAACTATATAGTGCAGATTCAAATTTGAATGTATGTGAAGACTGCAAAAGTCATTAATAGGTGTTTGTATGGGAGAGCAAGACAAAGACATGTGAGAATAATTCTGTATATATATTTGGGACTGTATATACAAGACCAAGAGCTGGTGGATACTTCAGTGAGTTAGTTATGTACCTGATAAACCAAAAGTTGGGAGTTAATTTCAGCTTTGGACAAGTCTTAGGACAACCCCAGAAGAAGGAAATGGCAAACCACTTCTGAGTACTCTCTACAAGTTGAACACAATTATTATTATAAGAGACAGAATGTGAGTGTACACCACTGTTATCTCTTGATGCAAAATAATGGGTTTGTCTCTTGTTTGATTCCCGAGTACTGCAGGACGGAAATGAGCTCCC
Source organism: Bradypodion ventrale (assembly GCA_035047345.1). Lineage (NCBI taxonomy): Eukaryota > Metazoa > Chordata > Lepidosauria > Squamata > Chamaeleonidae > Bradypodion > Bradypodion ventrale. The sequence goes on along the minus strand of JAWDJE010000010.1, from coordinate 30,964,175 downwards.
GTCTTCATCCCAGCTCCTGCCAACCTAGCAGTTTGAAAGCAAGAAATTGCAAGTAGATAAATAGGGACCACTTCAGTGGGAAGGTAACAGCGTTCCGTGCGCTCCGGTGTCTAGTCATGCCTGCCACATGACCACGGAAATGTCTGCAGAAGCAGACAGCGCTGGCTCTTCGGCTTAGAAACAGAGATGAGCACTGCACCCTAGAGTCGGATACGACTGGCTTTCGAGCAAGGGAAACCTTTACCTTTACCTTTACTCTTGTGTGATCTTCAAGAACTGCACTTGCTGTGTAACACTCAGCATCTCAGAACACAGCACTGAATGACTGGGGTAGCACAACTGCTGTCAACAACACAAAATCCCTTGAGCTTAATTCTATATTCTCTTTGCTCAGAAGGACTGATGCTTTGGTTGTGCCATTCTGTCACATCAGAAGGAGAAAGCAGTCTAGCTTATTTCTCACTGGGCCTAGGATGATAAGAATTCGAGACAATTTGAAGGATTGGGGGTCTTCATAATGCATTCTTGCTATTAACAGACTATTAGAAGTATAGGAGTTCCCTGGAGTGGTCTACATAGATATTTGTTATGTATAAGAATATCAGAAGAGCTCTGCAGGATAATTCCTGCTTCTGATTACTGCCAGCCAGAGGCTTTGCAGAATTCAGTACATCTAATATGAATTTATGCATGATTTAACTACCTTAAGATGCTCATATCAACCCGGAATAGCCTGAACCATTTGAAGTGTGCTTCCAATTCATACGTAGCTGGACTCTCCAGCGATTGAAACAAAATGTTCCTAATTTATGTGTTTTATGTCTCTTATTCTGCACATTTTTAAAAAAAAGTTTTTCCCCCAAAAGATTTAATATTTAATGTAGCCTACTTTGTCTGTATTATTTATTCAGAGTTTTTTTCTTAACCAAATGGATTAGTGTGTCATAGTGATTGTTTCTCAGTTTAAAAACTGTGTATTAAGAAAGCAAAAGAAATCATTTACCCCCTTGATTTTCTTTTCAAAATAAAAATAAAAAATATATAATGGTGTGTTTTTTTTTCCAAGCTATGCATGCCTCTTCTGAAATTCTGAGTTGTTCATGTCAATTTCAAGCATTATATTATGATAGAAAGATGTGTTTTTGAATTCTCACTCAACTATAAGGTAGCCAACAGGGTGACAGTGGGCCAGATATCACCTCTCCCTCTTAACCCTTTTTCTGTAACACTTTTGCCATTGAACATCTAGATGGTGAACCTATGGCATGTGTGCCAGAGGGGACACTCAGAGCCCTCTCTGTGGGCACACGTGGTGTCACCCAGGCACAGAGTTCATTACTAGAAAGCCAGAAGGACACATGGCCAAGCTGCTCCCTTCCTCCTTTCCATGCACACATGAGGACGTTTCTTACATCATCCACCCCTCTGCTCACCAGCCCAATGGTAGTGCTTCCTCCCACCCCTGTCTGGGGTAAGGTGGACAGCTCACATGTGGTGTGAGGGTGAAGCTTGGATGGCAGCCTATTGATTCTGTGGTGAAGGTGATTCCCATGATGGGGTTGGAGAGGAGCTAGGTTGGAAGGGAGCATAGTTCACAGTGTAGCATAACTGGAGAGGAGCAAAGCTAATGTATGAGGTTTTTTTAATAAACCAAACCCTCATTATTCAGGTTAAATTGCCGTGTTGGCACTTTGTGATAAATAAGTGGGTTTTGGGTTACAGTTTGGGCACTCAGTCTCTAAAAGGTCCGCCATCAACAGTCTAGGTCTTTCCTCTCTGCAGTGATCCCCCAATACTGTAAAATGGCCAGTTGTCTTAGGAATAAGAAAAGAACTCATAGGCAGGTTTTGGTGGCAGGTTTTGGGGCCAAGTTGTTTTGGTTTGATTGTTCATTTTCCACAAGGAAAAATCCACCACTTGGTAATATTCAAAACTTGCTCTCAATTGAGTATTGAAAAATAATTAATATCTCTCATAGATTTTAATCTCTACTTTTGCTTCTTTAAGAAGCATACAGTGGAACCTCATACAACAATCGCCCCGCATAACAATGAAATTGCATAACAATTAGGTTTTGAAAAAATATGGTGTCCCACATAACAATTTTCCCTATGGAAAAAAATCGTACAACAATTTTTCAATGGGAAAAACCACTTAGCAAATATATATATATATATATATATATATATATATATATATATATATATATATATATATATATATATATATATATATATATATATATATATATATATATATATATATAGTTGTTGTTCGATGCATCCCATTGGGAAAATCGCTATACGATGCATGCATTGTATAGCAATTGTTCTGTACAACAGTGAGCCCCGTGGAATAGATTAAAATTGTTGTATGAGGTACCACTGTATTCTTTCTTTTCTGTGTCATCTCAGGAGCTTTTGTTTCACTTAGTCCTAGAACAAGAAGCAGATCAGTAGGATTCAGCCAACCTCATATTTTCAGACATAAGACTCTCACAATTTTGTCTACATTGCAGTCTGTACTTTGGGGTATAATCTGACAACTGCACACCTACCACTGTTGCTTAAATATCCACATTTGCACATAGTTTAATAACAGACTTTGTAGCTGAGATACCTGGCTAGAGTGTTGATATTTTCAGATCCTACTCCCATTTCCTGTACCAGTTCATTTGGTGAAGTAATGTGAAAACGAAGGTTTACACAAACTTATAATATTTTAGTAGGCCTTAAGTAAGGTATTTGCTCACCTGCAGATTTTGGAATTTGTTTCCCCTCTGAGAATTCCTCAATAAATACTATGCAAGAAAAAGTTATGTCTTCCCAAGACAAGTTGGTATTAATTTCCTTGGCCAGTGTTTGTATATGTTGCTTCCAGCAAGAACATAATTTCATGGCTCTGCCTTTGTCTCTTCACCACAGAATAAGAGAAAGTTACCAACAAGATGGAAATCAGATCAACTATTAACATAAGGCTTAACTCCCCCAGTTGGCTCAATGGGTAAACTGCTAAGCTTGGAGACCGGAAGGACGGGGTTCGATTCCCCAAGAGCTGGGGAACATGAAAAAAGCCTCTTTTGGACTCTCTGACATGAAAACACACACAACACAAGGCTTAAAAGCAAAACAATTTGAGATACTTGTAGAGTTGCAAAGTCATCAGCAATCCACTTCCTGAAATTTCAGTTACAAAAAAATCAGACTTCAGTATGTGTGTCCTTGTGATGACACAGATACAGGGCAGGCAAGGTCTGGGTCGGAAACAATCACACCTGTGATCATTTCTGTGATGAACTAGCTGAGAATGTGTAGAGAAGAACACATAGGCTTTACATCCACCTCTCACACACAAATCACACACAGTACTCTTCTCTTTCACTGCTGGTTGCTCTGAATTTTACTGCCCACCTGTGAACCCAGAAAAGCACACAAGTTCTGTGAGACTTTAAGCTGGCATACAGAAGGCTGACAACCCTTTCCCAGGCACAATCAAATGTGCCTGGTGTTAGTGGTGTAAATACAAAAGATGGAGATGATCTGGATATCTCCCATTTAGCAGGAGAACGACCCTTGACACCCTCTGAATGGATATGAGACTAAAGTCCACTGGCTTAGATCCAGAAAGAGATTTATGGTAAGAACAAACTTTGTTAAGGGTATGAAAGAGCAAAATCAAATTAGAAGATGGAGCAATGATGGCGAACCTTTTAGAGACCGAGTGCCCAAACTGCAACCCAAACCCCACTTATTTATTGCAAAGTGACAACACAGGGGAGGAAGGAAATGCTCCAATTGGCCTACTGGGCAGAGGGACTTGGTGGAGTTTGTGCTAGGGAAGGGAGGAAGCACTCCCATCGGGCTGCTGGGCAGAGGGGCAGGGCGAACTCTGTGCTGGAGTGATTGCATGGGTGCCCACAGAGATAGCTCCGAGTGCCATCTCTCGCACATGTGGTTTGCCACCACTGAGACAGAGGAAGGAGATCACTGGACAAGGAACAATATTAGTGGAGGACATAGCTGAGGATCTCAACCTCCCCTATGTCACCTGGAGGACCCAGAATAGGCTGAGGGTTGGAGTCCCTAAATGCAAGAACATCATGTTCAAGTGGGGGCTGCTGGCAGACAAGTGGGGGTTGCTGGCGGACAGCAACACATTGTGTGAATGTAGAGAAATACAGAATCCAGCTCATTTACTGGTCTGCCGATTGCTGCCAGAGACATGTACCAATGAGGACTTGGTTTTGTGAAACAACAAAGCCAAGAAAGTGGCTTCATTTTGGCAGTCCAGGGTATGATCCCAACATGAAAGAAGAAAAAGTTCTCAGCAGGATAATGGACTCGGGTCAATCAGGCGGCAAGCAACTCAGAGAAAAGGTAAAAAGGTTGTTCTCAAACTTGGTTTCATGCACAAGCCATCACTCCATCTATCCTAGTCTGCATTGTTTTAAGAGCTGGCAGGCTGTTAATTAAAAGCTGGAAATCAATTGTCCTCATCTTCCAGAGTCTGAGGCTCCTGTGCACACAAGGATTAGAGCTGCTTCTACTTTAAGTCAATTAGAGATAAGGTGGGTTATTGAAATGTCAGCCTCCCCTTATCAGGCTGCTTAAAAATGACGCAGATTGAAATGTTAAAAAAAACCCCACACAGAGAGAGATAAGTTCTTTCTTTCACATCCTCCTCCTATTCTAAGAATATATCTATACCAGGAGTTCTCAACCTTTTTAAAGCCACGGGCCGGGTCACACTCCCTCAGACAGCTTCGGGGGCCGGATGACTATTTTGCCCTTCAACCACCACATGGCACTTCCTGGTGCGGTGGAGGAGATGGGGGGCCACATGAAATGGCACCACAGGCCACATCTGGCCTGTGGGCCGCATGTTGAGAATCCCCTGATCTGTATCTTTCTATATATAAGAATATATCTCCATCCTTGTTGCTAACTATATTCTTATTCTAAGGAGGTGGAGATGGGGATGGAAACAGGAGAAAACAGAATAGACTTCTTTTTGATTCTCTCCCAAGCATCAAACCTATCAAAAAAGATTACCCAAACTACCCAAAAGAAGACAATTTCCCATTATTGATATTGAACACCTTCAGTACTTCAGACATAAAGGTAAAGGTTTCCCTTGCTGGAAAGCCAGTCATATCCGACTCTAGGGTGCAGTGCTCATCTCTGTTTCAAAGCCGAAGAGCCAGAGCTGTCTGCTTCTGCTGACATTTCTGTGGTCATGTGGCAGGCATGACTAGACACCAGAGCACATGGAATGCTGTTTACCTTCCCACCGAAGTGGTCCCTGTTTATCTACTTGCAATCTCTTGCTTTTGAACTGCTAGGTTGGCAGGAGCTGGGACAAAGACAGGAGCTCATTCCATCCTGCAGTACTCGGGAATCGAACTGCTGACCTCCCACCTTCCAGTCATCATTTTAGCCACTTGAACATTCATAATTGCAGTACCTATCAAAAGAACCACAAGAACAAAACTAGGTATTGGAAGAAATCTTACAAAAATTTTTTTATCCAACATCAAATTAGGCTGACATTACTCAGGAAATGTTATGCCCAAGGGGAGTCTTCACTTACTGTCTGGGGTGGGGTGAGATGAGGAACAATATTTTTATTTGCTCAGGTCTCTATAATCTGTACAACCTATTACTGCACAAAGTAGTAGCTTTCCCTTTGAGAAACAAACTACACAGGCATGCAGAAAACATAAAATTCCAATAGAATGTTCAAAAGACACAAACACCCCATCCAGTGTTTCTGAAATCTTAAAAGTACCTGCACATGCTAAAAAAGGTCATTTGCATTTTGTGGTTTCGTAATTTTTGCATTAATACTTACACTGAATTTGCCTGCGCTACTTAGCTTAATATATGAAAAAAATATTCTTTTTCATATTCTCTTTCTCTTCTTTTATCGAGAGGGCCACACAATCGCTCATGGGAAAGAAGATATAAAGCAAAGCAATGACACTTATATACCAAAACCCATAGTACTTAGTGCACTCTCTGGGCAGATCACAATTTAATTATCATTTTGCTTCCAACATGCTGTGCACTCATTTTACTGACCTCAGAAGGCTGGAAGGCTGAGTCAACCTTGAGCCTTGGCCAGGATTGAACTCATAACCTTTTGGTTGCAGCACAACAGTTTAACCACTGCACCACTAGAGCTCTTAATCTTGACCTCATCCTTACATGTAAGTGCAAACAAACACAAGGAAATAGATCCTTAATTGTAATACTGCATCACAAAACAAGAAAACAGTCTGTTATAGTCCCAACTACTCTCCTATTTCTCCCCCATCACTGTTTGCTACAAATCATAGAGCCCTGGCGGAGCATTGGTTAAACTGTTGTACTGCAACCAAAGTTGTTGATGTTGTGAGTTCAGTCCTGATGGGGATCAAGTTTGACTCAGACTTCCACCTTTTCGAGATTGGTAAAATAAATACTCAGCATTTTGAGGGCAAAATGCTAATTACCTTGTGAATCGCCCAGAGAGTCCACCAAGCGCTATGTAATTGTTAGTGCAAACAAACAAACAAAAATGCCAGTTAATTGTTTATAATTTGTTACTTCTAAGCCTTTCAGTAAGCTGCATGTTCTCTGAGCTCTAGGGCACCTTCTGCCCATCAGAAATTCTTCATTGAAGAAGGATATTATTTCTCACATCGCTCTGAGCAAAGAAACCTATCCTGCTCATTGCAGAGAAATAAGGAGCCTGCATGGAATGATTGACTTACTGGCTATCTCATAAAGCAGAAAAGAAAAAAATGGAAGGAAGGAAAAGAAAGCAGGTAAACCAGTCATCTCCGGGAATAATCCAATATAATTCAGCTTCAGGTCTTATAAAGATAAAGGTCGCCCTTGGTCAAAAGCCAGTCGTATCTGACTCTAGGGCTCAGTGGTCATCTCCATTTACAGCCAAGGAGACAGTCTGTATCTGCAGTCATTTCCACAGTCATTTGGCAGCCATGACTAGATGCCAGAGTGCACTGAATGCTGTTATCTTTCCCACCGAGGTGGTACCTAGTTTTCGACTTGCAATTTCTTGATTTAGAACTGCTAGGTTGGCAGGAGCTAGGGCAGAGATGGGCGCTCACTCTGCCATGCAGCACTCAGATCTCAAACTGCTGACCTTCCAGTCATCAAGTTCAGTGTCTTAACCACTAATCCACCACAGTTCTTCACAGTTCCTTATACCATATTGCAAAAACTGGGGAGTCTTCCCTTCCCTGGCCTTACTGGAACGTAGAACAGCGCAAAACATCACAGACAAGGAAACATTGCATATTCATACAGAGTGCTTTCTGCCGATAGTTGTTTTAACTCATTTTATCTCATGAGGTCCAGTAAAAAGTGGCTTTTGAAGCATGCCATCTTAATTCAAACCGATGGAATGCCCATTGAACGGTGTTGCCCCATCTGCTTCTTACAGATGTTCCTCTACTAAAATGCTTCTTTCCCTGTATTCTGGACCGAAGGATCAGAGTGGTACAAGGGTGTGCATTCATGTGAGGAATAGAGTATGCAAGAATGACTTTTTGGGACTGAAACTCCCAAAATCATCTTGGCCAGAGAGTTCTGGGTGCCAAACTCCACATTTCCAAGGTCTAATGAAGGTTCGCTGATGGACACAATAAACTGAAGGGCCAAAGTTATAAAATTACCAATGCACTCTAAAAGTCATTGAGTAGGCAGTTTTGCGTTCCGCTCAGTTTCTCATGTAAGGAATGGAAAAATCTGTCACAGTTTCTCTCTCTCTCTGGCATTTGAATTTTTACAAAAACACTTATGAAAACTGGCTAATATTCACTGAAACCAAAATGGGCTTCAAAACAATCTGCACAGGGCAGGGCAGTATCACTTGATAAGGTCACTGTCAGCTAGAGTAAAGAGAGATGTCTTATGAAGGTCTGCCTTAAAGGTAAAGGTCGCCCTTGCTTGGAAGCCAGTCGTATCCAACTCTAGGGTTCAGTGCTCATCTCTGTTTACAGCCCAAGAGCCAGCATTGTCTGCATCTGCAGATGATTGCATGGACACGTGGAAGGCATGCCTTGACGCTGGAGTGCACAGAATGCTGTTCTCACCGCATCACCCACTTGTCACAGTCTGCGCAGCTCCAGGTGTGGACCCCAAGGATGGCTAGAAAGTCTATAAGTAGACCGGTGGAGTTGTGCCAGGCCCATCACTGGCTATCTTCAAAAAACAATTAAAAACTTTCTTATTCAAGGAGGCCTTTCAGGGTGTTGTCCCTTTAGGAATAAATTAGCCACTCAGTTGATAATCTGTACCCTCAGACACCAGTTATTTTATTTTATTTTGGGATGTATTTGTTTGGTTGGTCTGTTTTTTATTTGTTGTGTGTCTTGTTATGTTATTTGATATTTGTATGTATACTGCCCAGAGTGGGAAATTTTCCAAATGGGTGGTATAAAAATGTAACCAAGATTTTTTTTTTAAAAAAAATTCCTTCCCACCAAAGTGGTACCTATTTATCTACTTGCAATCTCTTAATTTCAAACTGCTAGGTTGGCAGGAGCTGAGACAGAGATGGGAGTTCACCCCATTGTGCAGCACTCAGGTCTCAAACTGCTGACCTGGCAACCTTCCAGTCATCAAGTTCATCATCTTAACCAGTTCAGCCACCACCTTACAAGGCTTAAAAGATGAGGAAGTAGTCAGTGAAAACATGGTTGAGTAGATATAGATTCATACTCTGAGGAACGCCAGGGATCCATTTTGACCTGGAGAAGTCACTAGGAGCCACAGCATCTGAGAATTACCACTGGCTGCCCAAATCCAATGACCAGCAGTCTTGGGATATTAAACACACACACCAATCCTGAAGTGCCCAAAGGTTTCTCCTTGTTGGAAGGGGATGCCTAGGGAGCCTCAGAACATGGACAGGGAGAGCCCTGGTGGTGCAGTGGTTAAACTGCTGTACTGCAGTCAAACATTTTGAACTTGATCCTGATGGTGATCAAGGTTGACTCAGCCTTCCATTCTGGGGTACACAGAAAGAGCCTCCTTGAAAATTATAGTATTTTTAACCACAATTGGGCATACTAGACAATGGCAACATTGTTGTGCTGACAAATCTTTCTCACACTAGATTAAAATGTTGTGAGTTCAATTCTGATGAGGATGTCTCAGCCTTCCATGTGTCCGAGGACAGTAAAATGAGTACAAAGCATGTTGGGGGCAAAATTTCCTTGTGAACTTCCCAGAGAGTGCACTAAGCATTGTAAGTGTAATTATATATAGCTATTGACATTGCTGTTGCTGCTATTGCTAGACGAAGAAACCATTAAGTTAAAGAGCAATGTCTGTGGCTGATGATGTCATCACAATTTACGATCACAGAGTTTTACAACAGAGTTTCAGCCGATGAGTGACAAGAACTCACTTCATTGCCCATGTGAGGACATACTATCAGTGTCTGGCTCTTTTGCATCAAAAGTTGGAATTAAAATTGCTGGGAGAAACATCAACAATTTGAGATATGCAGATGATACCACCCTAATGGCAGAAAGTAAGGAAAACCTAAAGAAGCTCTTGCTTAGGTTGAAAGAAGAGAGTGCAAAAGCTGGCTTGAGACTCAACATCAAGAAAGCCAAGATAATGGCAACCAGCCCTGGAAAATAGATGGGGAAGAAGTAGAAGCAGTGACAGATTTTACCTTCTTAGGATCCAAGATCACTGCAGATGGTGACTACAGCCATGAAATAAAAAGGTGACTGATGCTTGGGAGACAAGCTATGAGAAACCTGGGGAACATAGTGAAAAGCAGAGACATCACCTTGCAAATAAAAAGTCACATAGTCAAAGTCATGGTATTCCCAGTGGTAATGTATGGTTGTGAGAGCTGGACCATAAGGAAAGCTGAGTGCAGAAGAATATACACCTTTGAAATGTAGTGCTGGGGGAGAATTTGGAGAGTCCCCTGGACAGCAAAAAGAACAAATAGGTTGATCTAAAAAGAAATAAACCCTGACTGCTCCTTGGAAGGTCAAATATTGAAGATTAAGTTAAAGTACTTTGGACATCAAATGAGAAGAGAGGATTTACTTGAGAAAGCCTTGATGCTGGGAAATATCAAGGGCAAAAGAAGAAGGGGGTGTCCAAAGATGAGATGGCTAGAGGGCATTGTTGATGCAATGGGCACAAAGCTTGGTAGGTTGAGGAGGATGGTGGAGGATAGGGGTGCCTGGCAGGCAGTGGTCCATGGGTCGCAAAGTGTCGGGATCGACTGTGCGACTGAACAACAACAAAATAGCCATAGGAGTACTGTTTGAAGAAGAGATGTTTATGTGGGTGGATGTTGCCTTTTCAGCAACAGCAACAACAAGGAAAGTGTAAGCACTGTAGATGACACCCTGTGCACTCACATTTCCTAGCTTGTTAAGTAGCTAACACTGTGCCATGCAGACGTGTTAAGAAAATATGATCCAACATATCACAGTGAGAAAGAGTAGGATGCTACACCAGAAGTTAAACAAAGTTATCCTCCCCCCTCCCTTGAAGCAAAAAAGTAGGTTGGGTGACCATTTCTTCATAAATCTGATACAAATAACCTCAATGCGAGGAAGAAGGAAATTCTCAGATTCACCCATTCAGGACCAGACTTTGATAGCTTTTGCTCTTTAAAGTAAAGCTTTGATTCTCTTGGTCTCTGGCATTGCTGAATTGTGATGGTCTTCTCTTTCTCTTCTAACAGGTCCCCTCATAATCTTTAGCAGTGACACAGCGGAGAGCATGGAAAGGTTGGAAAGTGCATATTTTGCAGTCCTGGTAAATCTGATCTGGGCTTTAGTCCAAAGTTTGCAGGAACTAGCTGAGCCACTGATCGCTGTTCCTGAAACACATCCAGCATCTTTAAAGTTCAAAATAAAAAGCAGTGTGGATCTGTCAAGCGGAGGGATACAAAGAAAGAGCCTCCTCAAAGATTGTGGTATTTTTAACCATAATCGGGCATACCCTGGGCAATGGCAACCTTGTTGTGCTTGCTAATCTTTCTCACACTAGATCAGTGTTTCCCAACTTTTGGATTTTGGACTTCAAACAAGTACATTGGCTAATCTTTCTCACGCTAGGTCAGGCAAAAGAAACTGCATAATGAACTCACCCAAAGGTGCCTTGGGTTTGGTAGTTCCACTTCTGGTCTAGACATGGAAGAAGTAGACTCAAGAGGACATTAATTTTATCCTGCTACATGAGAATTGAGCCAACAATTGAGAGTTGAATAGATTCATAGAACTGGAGACGTGGAAGAGAGCCCATGGGGCATGTAGTCCAATGTCATGTCAAATTAAGAAATCACAGCTAAATTATCTCTGACACATGGCCAGCCAATCCAAAATGACCTCCAATGAAGGAGAGGTCACCATTTCCCAAGGTAATCTGTTCCAATGCCAAACACCTCTTGCCCTGAGAAAATTCTTTATGAAGTTAATTCAAGTCTCCTGTCTTGTAATTTGAAGCCAGTAGTTCTTATACTATGTCTAAAACAGGCATGCCCAAACTATGGCCCACAGACTGGCCCCGAACCCCAAAGCCATTTAATCTGGTCCTCGAAGGCTTTGCCAAACCAGGAAGTAAATGCGGACACTTCTGTGCATGTGCGAAAGAGGCCATTTTGTGTCTTGCTTTGGTCGCTTTCACACAAGCACAGAAGCGTCCACGCAAACCAGGAAATAAATTTTTATTTATTTATTCCACTTGTATTCTGCCCATCTGGGAGGTCTTCCCCACTCTGGGCGGCTAACAACACATTAAAATATATATCTTAAAATCACATGATCCAAGTTCCAGATTTTATTAATGGCAGAAAAGTTGCAACAAGTAGCCTAACACTAGACAGATGCATACCTGTCAAGAGCAGCTCCAGAGATTACGGGACCTACGCAGAACGTTTCTGCGCAGGTCCATTCTACCCATGCGTAAAAGCCTTCTATGCATGCGTAGAAGTGACCTGTGCAGAAACATTCCGCACAGGTCACTTCTATGCATGTGTAGGAGGTTTTTACGCATGCATAGAAGGCTTTTACGCATGTGTAGAAGGCTTTTACGCATGCATAGAATGGACCTGCACAAAACCGTTCTGTGCAGGTCACTTCTATGCATGCGTAGAAGGCTTCTACGCATCCCCTTCTGCACAGAAGCCTTCTACGCACGTGTAGAAGGGTTCTACACATGCGTAGAAAGGACCTGCACAGAAGGGATGCGCAGTAACTCCTTTCCTCCCGCTGCCAAATTATGGGGTAGTGGCAGCTCCGGGCGGGAAATGGAGAAAATCGGCGCAGAATTACGGGGTAATCCCGGCCAATACGGGGAACTTGACAGGTATGGACAGATGTTGACCCCTTCTCAAAAGCCTCTCTAAACAGAAACAATTTAAGCTGCTTCCTAAATGCAAAACAAAGGTGTAGCCTGTTGTGGAAGCATCCATATTTACTTCCTGCTTTGGCACTGATGCTTCTGTGCATGCATGAAAGTGGCCATTTTGTTTCCTGCACCAAACCAGGACACAAAATGGCTTCTTTCATGCATGCATAGAAGCATCTGCACTGTGCATGTGCAAACATGCCATGTTCTGGGGGCATAGTCTGGCCTGCTCAGCTTTTCCAGGGGCATGGTCAGACCCCCAGCCTAAAATGTTTGGGTACCCCTGGTCTACAACAAAACCAAATAAACTTCATAATTCACATGACAGCCCTTCAGATGACCAAAAATGGTTCTCATGCCATATCTTGGTCTTCTCCAGAAACATATTCTCCATGTTTAGTTCTCTAAACAGATATTGCCTACAGAATTCTGAGAAAATGAGCACTGATGAAATTTCATTCCCACACCACCCCCCACTCACCGGCACATCATTTAGTACAAATATTTTCACAGCACAGAAAATCTTGTGCCCTCCTTTGACAATTTGTGCCATTTAATTAAGAGATTTATAGGTCTACACAACCAATAAGTGAGTGAAATGCAATAAACAGAGTGATGTTTAAGATTTATCCACATAACAAATCTTTAGGGCATAACGTAATTTTCATTAAATCTTTGCAGAAAAACATAATGCCAAAGAATTTCCCAAGGCTACTCAGTTGGGTTACAGCTTACCTATTCAATGAACCTGACATTTATCCTCTTACAGATCTCAATCTCATTCAGTTTGTGAAGTACCAAGGAAAACTCCTACAGAAATATTATCTTATTACAACAAGCGTCAACTCAAAGCTATTGAAGGAAGTATTTTTTGCGCTCTTTCACCCATTTTTAATAAAATGAGATTATATCCCATGGGGAGATTTCTTTTCCCTACTAAACTATTCCATGCTGACAAAAGCCATCATCTGAGGAAATTCAGCTCCTATTAAGCAACTATGAAAAGGGATATTTAGTTTTTAAATGGAGTCGATCACTTAATTTTTAGAGCAGCTGTCATAAAAGGAGGAAATGTATTAGTTTCTTTGATATGCTACTGAGGGTGGGAGGGGTTTCAGGCAAAGACAGCGTTCATACAGAAAAGGTTCTTGATTTATGCAGAGCTTAGATATAACTGGAGACCTTATTCATAGGTAAAATTCAGCTGAGGATCTCTCATTCTACCCACTTTCAGCTTGATTTTCTGGATTCCTTGTTATTTCTCCCTACCAACAATGAGTCCTCTACCATTAAGCAGTGTATGGAGTCTTTTCTCATGAACCAAACTACAAAGTCATTGAGTAAATTATCAAAATCCCCTCCTCCTTGTGCTGTATCAAATTCCAAATACTGGTGATTATCATGGCCATGAAGACTGTCCTGCAAATATAATGCAGTGGCCTTTCATCTGCCTTCCTCATTGCAGCGTGACACCTGTGAGCCACTTTCTGGTCCTGAGTCCTTTTGGCACACAAAGTCCTCATCAGCCCCAGGCCAGTATTGATGAAGCTGCTGCCCTCCATCAAGATGGATTCAAGTGGGATTTAATCCATTTGGGGACCATCACCCTTCCCTGTGGACTTTGCCACCCTGACCCATGGCCGCTAGTCCTCAGGGTTGCCAGGTTAGTTAACCCCTGCCTAACACTCAGGATTGAGTGGCTGGCATTATGGTCTACTCTATTACCATAGCAGGATAACCTGGCCAGACAAATAAAATCCCCTTAAATGGTTCAATCTATAACTTTCACTTACCCCACCAACCAAGACATATGATAAGGGATTATGGAAAATATAAAAACCCAACTCTGTTCTATTGGAACTGGAACAAATTGGAAGAAAGAAGAGTGATCATGTTACAAGGCAGAATGACATTATCTCAAAAAGAAATTAAAGGAGACAAGATGCTGGCCTTTCTCAACAAAGAGAAAAAGAAAGAATATCTCAGATATGTCTTCTGACAAGCCAGAATACTGGACCTGTGAGCAAGAGAGTTCCCATAAATGGCATGGGTATATTATGATAATCACATCAACACCAAAAGATATGAAATGGCAAGGACAATCCACACCCACACCCCTTCCCCAAATCCTATTTAATGCAAGAACAAAGCTATTTCAATGAAATCCAAAGACAGCACTTTATAAGTAGATACAATGAATTTCCTTTTCATACACAACACATAATTAACCTTGCCACTACTAGATATCATTGAGACCAAGAGCTTAGTTGAATTCAAAGAAAGGATTAGACATTTATAAAGCTAATGAGAACACTGATAATTACATTACATAGGATAAAAGGGAAAAATGTCGGAAGAGCTATAAATTCCCATGCTTCGCTGCCTTGGCCAATAAGTAATGGACTGAAGGGAGGAAGACAAATCTTTTATTGGAAGGATAATCTCTTGGAAGGTATTTCTAAATTTTGAGACATTAGAGGCAGAAGTTAATGGGGTTATTAGATTAATCTTTAGGGGCATTGTTTGCTTCTCCAACCCAATACAATTATGAGTTAATGGGAAAATGTAGCATTTTTAGATTGGGTTCTTGAACATGTTGCCCTGTGTAATAATCACAAACTAGCTTCTTAGAGTATAGCTCATTAGATGGGCAAAAGAGCAACACAGAAAGACAGAGAGGGAGGTTTGCAAAAGCACATCATTGAAGAACTATATCAAATAGTTCCCATATAGACTGTGCTTCCTAAGTGTGCTGGCTCTGGAGGGGTACCTGCATGGCACAGTTAAATCAGCCTGACTGCAACTGAGCAATTACCAATTGCATTTATACACTGCCCCATAACGCCTACTGCACTCTCTGGGAAGTTCACAGGGTAAAATATCATCTTGTCCCCAACATGGTGGGTATTCATTTTACTGACCTTGGAAGGATAGAAGGATGAGACAACCCTGATCCCCGTCAAGATCAAACTCACAAAGTCAGCAGTTTTGGTTGCAGTTTAACCACTGTGCTATCAGGGCACTTTAACTGCTAATGTTTGCATGATAAAGAATCCTTAAGATATTAAGATATTTGGTGAGATGTTTAAATTCTCTGCTATAAATCGAGGGGGCACAGCAGAACTCAGCAGGAAAGAGGAAAAACAGAAAAATAGTTGAATCCTCTCAATGGCACTAGAATTCGTACTAATTGTTAACATGATCTAAATAAATAATGAGTTGACTAAATACCTTTCAATAACCATGCTCCTTGGGGGCAGAAGTGGTTTAATAGGACAACTCAGCAATGTATAATAGGACATTTCACCAATTTATTTTAAAAATCAGTATTCCCCAGTGCCACTATATGGCTTTTTTCTCTTTCCCCACTTTATTTTCTTTTGACTTGCAAGGAAGCCTCAATTTTTAAAAAAAGAATAACACCAGGAAGTGCCATGTGGTGGAGGAAGGGCAAAATGGCCATCTGGCCCCCAAAGTTGTCTGAGGGAGGGTGACCCGGCCTCTGGCTTAAAAAGGTTGAGAAGCCCTGCTATTACTGGCTGGAAGTCTTAACAGCAACACTAGACACTCCAAGCACATTAAGGCACTAGGCTGACAAATATTAATATCGCCAGCCCCATGATATAAGGAAAAAAAATCTTCCTCCTTTTCAATTCATTTCTGGTTGATTCTGAAACAAACTGCTTAAGGCAGAAGCAGAAACATAATTTCCAGTTAAGACAAAGCAAATTACAGTAAGATGAATTATCAACATTTGTGCCATGCTTGAGAGGGACAAAGCTGGATTAGGTTCAGCGTTATTCCAGGGAGCATTCAGGCACACAAAAAATCTCCCTCTGTGGTGTAACAATCTCATTGTCTCATACTGGAGCAATGCCCCTCTATGCTTACCTATCACTGTCTCTGGCATAAGGTTTGGGTGTTCCCAAGCAGCCCTGATGTAGTTATAATGTTAATTCAGCCTCTGGGACATCTCAGAGTTGATGAACTGTCAAGTTATATATTACTTGATGCCTTCCAAGCCGCCTTTGTAATGTATACAGTCCATTTTGAGCTCTGTTTTGGAGATGAGAAACCAAACTAATCTTCTACAGAATCAAAGTATTGTAGACTTGGAAGAGACCCCATGGGTCCTTAAGTCCAAACTCTGCCAGAAAATGAACTCACAGTTATGTAATCTCTCTTGCATCACTTCCACAGAAAAAGAGCTCATTAGAGTCTAAGGCAGTCCACTGTCAAACAGGTTTTATTAGCAAGTAAAGGTAAAGGTCGTCCTTGCTTGAAGGCCATTTGTATCCAACTCTAGGGTTCAGTGCTCATCTTCTGTTTATAGCCAAAGAGCCAGCGCTGTCTGCGTCTGCAGATGTTTCCGTGGACATGTGGCAAGCATGCCTCACCAGTGCATGAAACATTGTTTTCCTTCCCACCAAAGTGGTCCCTATTTATATACTGCAATTTCTTGCTTTTGAACTGCTAAGTTGACAAGAGCAGAGACAGAGACGGGTGCTCACTCAGTCATGTGGGAATCAAACTCTGACCTTCCAGTCAGTGAGCTCAGCATCTTAACAACTTGAGTCACCTCAGTCCCTATTAGCAAGTACTTCATCCTAATCCTTAGGTGAAATCCCTTTTCTCCTAGTTTGAATCCACTACTTCAAGTCCTACCCTTTGGGTTACAGAAAACAAGCTTTCTCCATCTTCCACATGATGGTCTTTCAAATATTTGAAGGCTATCATGTGACCGTACAACTTTCTCTTCTCCAGGCTAAATATACTCAACTCCCTAGACCAAACCTCTCTGAGCCTGGGTTCCAGATATTTTACTCTCCTGGATGCCCTGCTCTGGTCATGTTCCAGTTTGTTCTTGGGATACACAGAAAGAGCCTCCTTGAAGATTGTGGTATTTATGAACCACATTTTGGCATACCCTGGTAACACCAACTTTGTGTTGCTGGCTAATCTTTCTCACACTAGGTCAGGTGAAAGTAACTGTAGAATGAACTCAACAAAAGGTCAAACAGAATTGTACACTTACAGCCCTTAATCTGGACACCACACTTCTCCTGATGCAACCAAACATTACATTTGTGTGTTTTTTTTGCCAAAAATAATAACTCATGCTTAGCTTCTGGTTTTCTAAGACTTATAGGTCCTATCTACCTGTATTAGTACTTCCAGTCCAGCTGTCACCCATCACATATTTGTACATTCAACTTTTCCTGCCTACTTGTAGAACTTTCTGTTTGTGCCTGTTGAAACTTGTTTTGTTTTGATTGAGTTCTCCAACCTGATTAGGACATCTTGAAGCCTGAGTCTGTCTTCTGGAGAGTTATCTCCTCTTCCCAATTTTATGTGATTTGAAAATCTGTTGAGCATCCGCTCTACACCTTGATCCAATTCATTTGTACAGAACCTAGGAGAGAATCTTATGTAGGATGACTAGGAACCATGGGTAAGCCATCCTTTGGTACATAGAGAGAGACCAGGAAAGTACCCCTGGCTGACCCACTGATCTTTCTTGCTTTCCCTCTTCCTCATGAGATGAAAGACTGTTGCACACAATGTTCTCTCAGCAATGCATTCATGATTGTTGTAGGATTTCCAGGAAGTTTCTAGGGAAATACAGTGAAAGCTGTTCAACAACATTTTGAAATCCCCTAGACCCATGATGCTGAACTTTGGCACTCTGGTTGTTCTTGAACTTCAATTCCCAGAAGGCCTGATCAGCAATAGTACTGACACGGGCTTCTGGTAATTGAAGTCCAAAAACATCAGGAGTGCCAAGGTTTGCCATCATGGCCCTAGAATTTAACTCCCAGTACTTCTTGTTTCAGTCATGATATACACTAATCCGCTAGTCCAGATGACAATTCCTATATGCCTGGGCAATCAATAGTTTACAAAGTATTATTGTTCTAGTACTCATAGGAGCAATATAATGGGAATGGTAGTGGGTCCTGTGAAGGAAGAAGCTTTTTAATTATACAATTAGTTCATAATTTCTTTCTTTGTGAAAACTATTTGGAAGCAGTAGTAATAGTATTGCTAGCAACAGCTGTAGTCACATAGTAGTAACATTATGGAGGAAGAACAGCATCAGCAATACCAGCACTGTGAGGCCGCAGGATGCTAAACACACAACTTCTTCATTACCTACTTATTTCCCAACTTTTGCTAGGAGAATATGGAACTATGGCTGTAGATTGCAAATGGTGCAGTTTAAGTTAATGCGTGCCATTCTTAAATTTTCTGCTTTGTTGAATTTTGCCTTTTTGATATAGCTGCACATTAAAAAAAATCAATGATGAGACAGAGTTGAATGTGTATGTATGTTTTCACTAGACCTTTTGCAAGGAAGACCTTTTAAGAAAACAAGCCACTTTGATGACAAGCATCTATGAATAATAGATAAAGGAGAAACCTCAAATATGGATGAGAAAGTCTCTAGCAGGCCAAAGGAAAAGCACAAGGAGTGACTGATATACCTGTAAGATCACTGCATAGTTTTTTTTGGGGGTTTTTGGGGTTTTGGGGGGGGGTTGGTGGGTTGGTGGGGGGTACTAATAAAAATGGAATGAATAAAGGAGAAATTCCTTCTGGGTTTCACCCTGTGCATTAAATCTCTCAATATGTGAAATTGTTGTTTTTCCTTGTTTGGACAGTACCTGTTCAAGCTTAGGTCTATAAAGTTGGGCTTCTCAGTATTCCTAACTTTTGATTGCCCGAGTTCTGTAAAAGTAGTTGAAAACTGACAATGTGTGAAGAACTTGGAGGAAGTCTAGGAGATACCTATTTTACAAGGTATTATTTCAGTTTACCGGGAAAGTGAAAGCATTTCCTCAAGGGGACAAAACTCTTACTAGTATTATCAACATTACAGATGAGACATACTCTGTGTGGTTTTACAGATCTGACTATGCACAATATTCTCCACCAAGACTCCTACCAGTTTTCTTCTTCTTTCATGTCCCAATCAAAACCTGAACTGCCAAAATGAAGCCACTTTCTTGGCATTGTCATTGGCCAAACTTAAGTCTTCATCAGTGCATATTTCTGGCAGCAATTGGCAGACCAGTAAATGAGTCAGATTTTGTATCTCTCCACATTCACCCAATGTATTGTTGTCCGCCAGCAGCCCCCACTTGAGCATGATGGTCTTACATTTAGGCATTCCGACCCTCAACCTATTCAGAGTCCCCCAAGTGTCTAGTCATGCCTGCCACATGACCACGGAAACGTCTGCAGAAGCAGACAGCGCTGGCTCTTCGGCTTAGAAACAGAGATGAGCACTGCACCCTAGAGTCGGATACGACTGGCTTTCGAGCAAGGGTGACCTTTACCTTTACAAGTGGCATGAGGGAAGTTGGATTCCTCAGCCATATCCACCTTTAATGTTGTTCCTTGTCCAGTGAACTCCTTCCTCCATCTTCTAATTTGATTTTGTTCTTTCATACCCTTAAAAATGTTTGTTCTTGCCATAAAGCTCTTCCTGAATTTGAGTTGGCAGAATTGTGGCTCATATCCATTCAGTGGATGCTTCTGTCAGTATCAGTGTAATTCTCTGGCCTTCCATGAAAAAGGGTTCTTGGTCTTACGCCTCCTTGTTTTGTGCTTGTTGTCTTGTGCAGGTTAACACTCTAGTTCTGCACAGCATAATGTCTTCCTTGTGAATCCTACACAGGAAAGATACATTCTTTGCAGGAACAATTATAATCCTACACAGTCTGGTGTTTCTTCTGCCCTTTCTAAGTAAATCCCACACCACTCTGAGTGTTAATTCTAACAACCTTGCACAGCTTGGAATTTCTTTCAGAAAAACAGACAGGAATGTTCCATGAAATCCCAGGAGATTTTGAGAGGGAAGAGGCAAAGAGTTTTGCCCTGAGAAATCCTGTGGCAAGGATGCAAAAGTGATTATCCTTTTTTCTGTCTGAAAATGAGCAGCTACAAAATCCACATCTCTAATACATAGGATACAATTCAGATACATGTGTTGGTGTAGACATCTTATGATGTGAGTTTAGGGATTGTCTCACACCATGTTTCTAGGTGAGATGCCCATCCTGTTTAACTCATAAGCCATATGTGTGGAGAAGGGAGAGAAAAATAAATTAATTTTAAAATTTCCTTTCTGTTTGAAAAATGTTATGATTTTTCTAGTGCTCTCACCAAAATTTGGTGAGATTTCTACACATCTGTGTTTGAGTGTGTCACCAACCTTCTTCCATGTAGGGGCAAAATAGAATTCAACAGGTGGAGGGGTCGGGCAACCAGGAGCACTCAGTTGGGACTTCTAGACTTTGCAACACAGTTCCCTTCCTCAGGCCCCCGGGCAACAATTAACTCCCACAGATACCTTTCCGTATCCAACCCTGAGAAATGTATCTTCAGCCTGAGTCAGTTCCTTAACTCCCCTCCTCCTGGGTGATCCTCCAAGGACATGCAATGGGAGTTTTGCAGGGTAGCATGATAACATAGCTGTTAGAAGAATCAGATGACTCCACAAACATAATACTTCCAAATGTCTTTTGGGGGAAAGAGACCCGATCTGGCCTCCTCCTTTTTATTGCAATAAAAAGCAAAGCAATGTCCAAAAATCCAGTTGACGTATCCAAATGCAAAGCATATCAGTTGCTAAAATACTAATCTGTCTAACTGACTTCAAAGAAAAAGATCCCATTCCTGGGTTCTTAACTCTCTAAACCTAAGTTTGCATAACTTAACTGTAAAATAAGAAAGCACATAAAATCTAAGAGTAGACCTTAAACTATCCTAGAAATTTCAAAGTCCAAAGATGCTGAAAATTCAGCTAAGTGTCACTCCAGTGGTAAAATAACTAAGTCTGGAGACCTAGTCTCGTTCCTTCTCCCAAAGGAGTGGCCTGGCTTCAGCCCCATTTCAAAGTTCCATCTCCAACTTTCCTCCGATGTTGGTCCTAACTCCGAACTGCAAAAGCTCCTACTGACTTCGGTAAAGAACTCCTATAACTAAGCAAAAGCTGGCCCTTTTATCCTAAAAAAGACCCTCTTTCTTCCTCCTAAGGAATTTGTAGATGTCCTTGAAAATGGATCTGAGAGATAAGATTTTCGTTATCTCTCCAAGATCTTTAAAGGTCAAGATTACCTTGCAAAGTTCCCAAGGTTGAATATTACCGCCGCCCCCTTCATGTGGGTGAGTGACCTTACAAGTTCAAATGATATAAACTTGAAGTTCAAAGTGTAAACAGGTGTGTTGGGTTATGGGAAATCTCACTTCAATGACCATGAAGGCCTCTAGGGGCACTAATCCCGGTGATGTAATGCTTCACAGGGAAAGTTTCCATGCAAACGTCACGGAGAAGTTCTGTTTCTCCAAATGAGAAGTGGCAGTGATTGACTTAAATCAAAATAACATTTTCCATGTTCATTACTGTGTGTGAAAGAGGGAAAAAAGAGAGAGAGAGTACATAGGCTCCATTAAACACACACAATTATAAATATCAGGGAGCAGTGTGTTCTAAGAGTAATTGTTTTGACGCTTGTGTGTCCTCCCTAAATAGTACATTTGCATGTTAAAAACAACAGCAGCAACATTTGGGGATGTACAGGGATAAAAGTGGCTTTAGATATGCATTTCCATGTATGGAGTAGCTACAAAATCCCAACTAAAATTGGACGCTGCAGTTTAGGACACTCTGTGACCCCCCAGAAAAGTCAGGACAGCTGAGTGGGGGGCTGGGAGAGTACAAGGTGGCCTGGCCAGGGAAAGGGGAGCTGTGCTCTGCCTAGAGTTGGTTGTGATGTTCCAGGGGGGCACCATTGTAGCCAGAGAGTCATTGGGAGTCATGAGAGCCATGGCACCACAGGTCCCGAGTTGAGAGATCCTCCTTCTCTGGGTCTGCTCCAGCCCTGTGGAACCTCCTGCCAACCAAACTTTGCCTCCAGGCAGAGCTTTTATCCTTTCGCAAGAGTCTTAAGACCTGGCTGGCATGCCTGTCAAGTATCCCATATTGGCCGGGATTTCCTGTATTTCAGCGCTCGTTCCTCCCCTTTCCCACCGCTGTCCCGTATTTTGAATGGTGGGGAAAGGGGTTACTGTGCATGCATGCCCATCAGAGGCAGTTTTGTGCATGCGCAAAGGGGTTCTGTGCATGTGCAAAGGAGTTGCTGCTATGCATGTGCACCCGGGCCAAAGCAGTTCCAGTATTTTCCAGAGCCGTGCTTGTGTGGGGCGCAACTGGGGAAACAACCACCTTGGGTTGGCTTGTTTAACTATTGCTCTGGCTGTCAGCTTAGTATGCAGTATTGGGAGGGCATTTTTTTAAAAAATAAATTCTTAATTTTAAATAATTCAGTTTTAATGCTATTTTGATATTGTTGTGAGTTTTTGTTTGTTGTGAGCCACCTGGAGTCGCCTCAGTGGGGGGGCGGGGTGGTAGAAATGTGAGTAATAAAGAAAGAAAGAAAGATCATTAATTATCTTGTGAACTTACAGTATAGGGCACCCTCGGCCCCTGCACCCTTTTTTTTAGTGAGTGGGTAGATAGTTTTTAAAGCAGTTTTAACTATGTTTTTAATTGTGTTTTTATTATGATGTGAACCGCCCTGAGTTGGCCTTGGCCAAGTGGGAGGCATAGAAACTGAAATAAATAAATAAATAATAAAATAAATTACAGTTAAAAAAACCACTAAGAAAGTTGTGCAAAATCTCGAGGAACAAGTCACTGATCACAGAACAACTGAGTGGAAGGGGCTTATGAGGCCATTGAGTCCAACCCTCTGCTCAATGTGGGAATTCAAGTTCAAGTATGCCTGACAGATGGCTAACTAACTTTCTCTTAAAAGCCTCCAATACTGGAGCGATCACTACTTCCCATGGTAATTGGTTCCATTATTGTTCTGCTCTAACAGTTAAGAAGCTTCTCCTGATACCTGGATGATTTTTCCCCTTATGACTCAGTCACATTTAATGATATCTATTTGCATATTCAAGTATTTATGTGAGTCTGAGATTTTATATATTATGCATATGTGAAGTATCTTACAAATGGCATTCTGCTGCTTTAATGTATTCAGTGATTAAAAATCTTGCCAGTATAAAATCAGAATTAAGATAATCTCATGCCAACTCAAGCTTCGTAAAGCCAGGAAATGGAAACTTTGTCTAATGTTTTAATAGCTGTGGCCAATGCCAAAAAGAGATGATGTACACTATTACAGATTATATTTGCTTACATCTTCCTCTGTATCTCACTCTTTGCCTTCATCTTTCAAGCCCTAAATGAGGAGAGGGAGTATCTGAGAAAAGATATCCATTTTGTCTTCATTCTGAATTAAGATACCTGAGCGTTACTGTGTGGACTGCAGTGGCTTAGTGTTTAAGACACTGAACTTGGTGACTGGAAGGTCAGCAAGTCAGCAGTTCAAGCCCCAAGTGCTGCATGGCAGTGAGCCCCCGTCTCTGTCCCAGCTCCTGCCAACCTTGCTGTTTGAAAGCAAGAACTTGCAAGAAGATAAATTGGTACAACTTTAGCAGGAAAGGTAAACAGCATTCCGTTCACTTCCATGTCTAGCTGTTGTAAATGTGTCCGCTTCCACTTCCAGTGGCAGCGGCGATGCAAGCCACATGAAATGGTGCTGCAGTCTGGGTTCAGCCCATGGGCCATAGGTTGAGAACCCCTGCATTACACACTTTAATATTTCCTGAGATGTGAAACTTATTCCAGCAACATCTTTTGCTTTGGGTGAGTCACCCAGTCTTTGATGTCAAAAGTGTGTTATAACCACAATTTCCTTTAACTGTGAGCAGAGATTGCTTAGCAATAACAATTACACTTATATACTGCCCTGTAGCACTTAGTGTACTCTCTGGGTGGCTCACAATGTAAGTAGTACTTTTACCCCCAACTTGCTAGGTACTCATTTTGCCAACTTTGGAAGGATGGAAGGCTAGTCAACCCTGATCCCATCAGGATCAAGCACAAATCGTGAGCAGATATTTAGCTGCTGTACTGTAGCTTAACCACTGTACCATGAGGGCTCTAAGCACGAGTAAGTATTGTTTATTCAGCACTGAACAGGTCCTGGGTTTGCTTTGTGCGCTAAGTCTGATATGACAGAGACATTAAAAATATCATGGTTTACATACATTTTGAAAACCTTTCCAGTAACTATTTCAATCTGTCCCTGCTACCTTTCCAAAAGATTTGTTGCACACACACACATGCGTGCATGCATACACACACAGAGGTAGCTTTTCCTGCAAGATCAGCCAAGCCTGAAATTCAATCTGAAGTGAACTTACCTACTTTTATAAAAACACTCAATAAAGGAACAGAGCGGTGAGAAATGCTAATGGAGAAACCAATTTCTGCCTGAGTCCAGGTGGGACCAACCAAGACCCAGAATCAAGTGAAGCCAAACAATTAACCATAAATTGTTTAACTGAATGATTTAACTCTCTCTCCGCTACCAGAATATCCAGAAACAGGTCATGATTTTGAAAATGAGCAGTGAAAAATGTGACTATAATGCTAACAATACTTTTTAAAAAAATCAGAGACAAAGTACCAATACACCTTTTCTGGGTACACTGAGGAAATGCATTACTTAGTTTAGACCTGCTAAACATTTGAAACACAATGCACAGAGGAAGAATTAATACTATTATACTGTACTTTTAATTATCTTTTAATGCAACAAGTTATGATTTTTAGTTGGGTTTCCACACTCCTAATAATAATAATAAAAAAACTTGGGTCCATTCAGTTGAAGATAGGGCAGTGTAGAAATGTAATAAATCATCACCATCACCATGGATGTTTGAAGAAGCACATAAGGGACCTTAAGAGGACTCAATTCTTTTTCTTATTCTGTGTCTAGGCCAGACGTGAAACTGCCAAAATGAAGGGACCTTTTCATTAGTTCATCCTGCAGTTCCTTACAACCCATCCACATCCCTTATTACAGCCTACCAAGGAAACCTAGCACTGTTGATGGATATTCCAGTTCTGAATCTAAGAATGATTTAAAAATAACACTGGAAATTGACTTACACCAAGAAGAAGCATTGATTCACCTAGGATAGGTGTTTCCCTGACAGGGATCAGTTCCCGCCACCACACTCAGCTAAGGGGGCCGGAGTTGTGGCTGTGCCCACTACTTATGTTTTCGTTGCCATCAGTGTCATCAGCAGTGGCATCACACCATTTTAGAGGGGTTTAGACAGGCTCTGCAACTTCCCAGGGTGGCAGGAGGCTTTTGGGAGCACATTTGCTCTGGTTTGGAATTTTTCCATCGCTTTTCTGTGCTAGAGCACAGCCGTGACTGACTTCCTGGTTCTGCACTGGGATCCCAGGCACTGATGAAAGCTCCACCTGGCACCAGAGGTCGCCCACGTTTATGCTCCAGCTGCCAAAGCGCTACTGAGAAGTGATGAAAAAATTCCAAACTGGAGCAAACATGCTCTGAAAAGCCTCCTACCATCCTGGGAAGATGTGGAGCCTGTCTAAAACCCCTCTAAAATGGTGTGATTCCTGCTGCTACTGCCGATGACAATGATGGCAACGAAAACATAAGTAGTGGGCACAGCCACAACTCCGGCCCCCTTAGTTGAGTGTGGTGGCGGGAACTGATCCCTGTTGGGGAAACACCTGTCCTAGGTGAATCAATTTAGGATGGTAGAGAGGCATTTTGAACGAAGATGAAGGTTGGAATAAATGCAGGATTTGCATAGTGGGAAGATATAAACTCTGCCTTAGTAGGATTGGTATTAAAGTTTGAACTATTTCCTGGAAGATTTGGTGCATTCCACTATGACTCATCTGATGACTGAAGAAGGGCAGGAAGTCATGTTCAAGACTAGTATCACCACCATCAGCCTTAGACAGCTGATGAGGTCCAACAACATCAATCCTGATGCCACCATTTGTCTGGTCCTCCCACTCACAGGCTTAGCCTGCTACATGAGGTGGTTTGCTGTGTTAGTTAAATTTAATACAACATCTTCAAGAAGAGTTGATGGATATATGGTACTCTAGATATTGGTAAACTACTATTCCCTTCACCCTTCCCCACTGATGGAGGCTTGTGAGAAATGAACTCCACCAACATCTAGAAGGCTTCATGTTTCTTAGACATACCCTATGCACCTAGTATGGAAATATTAAGTCAACTACTGCAGGATAAATATAATGTGACAGGTGGTTCCCTAGCTGCATTTGCTTCCACCAGGTAAGGCCATGACCAAGAGAGCTGAAATGGACATCTTTAGTTTCCTGTTAATAATAATTTCATGTCACAAATTATTCTGAGTTGAAAGGATGTTTGCTGGAGAAACTCCACTCAGGGGACACCCAAATGAGGCTCCTTTAATGTCCCCAAGAGCATGGACAGAGACGGGCACTCAATCCAGTAATGCAGTACCCAGGTCTCAAAATGCCAACTTGCCAGCCTTCCAGCTAACAAGGCAAATTTCTTAACCACTGAGCAACCACAGCCCCTAGTTTCCTGTTTATCCCATGCTTCTTCTGAATGCATTAGAACAAGGAACACTGTCCTCCTTTTCATACTTACAGTTGCTCAGTTGAGCTGCACAGGACAGTGATTGCCTGAAACATGAACGAAGTTGAGCTGGCTAATCCCCCATTTCACCAGGACCTCTGTATTCACAGAGAATGTCATGATCTGAGGTGGAATGAGTCATGTTTATACGCAGCCACTCTACTGACCACTCTCAATAGCCCACCTGAAATCATAGTGCTTAGTTGTCCTCCATTCATAGGAATTCTGTCAGTCTGTTTGTTCTAGGAAGATCCAAAAATGACAAATATCATTATGTTTCCAAACAAGGATGGGTGTGAATATCTCCAAAAAGGGGACAAGATGGGTTTGACAGCAATCTGTGCACTCTTACAGGGCACAAATGGGCTGGGCAGTGCACAGCCTTGAGTGAATTACATCCAGAAGAAAAAAACATAATAGGAGTGCCCAACCTAAGGAATGTGGGCTGAATCCAGCCCATGGCACCATTTCATGTGCCCCCCACACCCCTCCAAGGGCATTTGAAAAACAAAATGGACACCCCTTTGATGTTGTTGAGACAAAATGGCCACCCCCATCGTTCAGGCAGGGTAAAATGGCCATCCAGGCCTCAAAACTGACTGAGTGTGTCCCAGCCCCTGGCTTGAAAAGGTTGGGAACCCTTGGCATAGACGGATGACATTATGTGCTGGGAACTTAAATCCCAGCTTGTCTCATTCTTTCAGGCCAAGGTGAGAAATTAGTACATTCTTCTTAAAAGTGAGCACGGTAAATACATTCTGGACACTTTTGACAAAATTTTCGCATTGGTCAATA
The DNA here is from genome assembly GCA_035047345.1 of Bradypodion ventrale. NCBI lineage: Eukaryota > Metazoa > Chordata > Lepidosauria > Squamata > Chamaeleonidae > Bradypodion > Bradypodion ventrale. Next base: position 30,936,442 of record JAWDJE010000010.1, on the reverse strand, counting down.
GGCTGCTTTCCCACAAAAATTCCATTTCTGTTTGTAAAACTGCTCTTTCTTAAACCACCACCGCACAAAATCACAGAAATGCACAGATTGCCTGAATTGCCCCAGACGAGGTTGTCTGTTGCTTTGCATAAGGTTTCGAAGCACTCAATAGGTTGTAGGCATCTTTCCTAAAACAATAAGATGGTACTTTGTATTTGCTGCTTGGGCTTTACTTGTCAAGGGAAAAGGATGCTAGAGATGTTTTACAGAAATTTCAGAGAATTTGACAGGTAAAAGAAAATATCTTATTCTCACTCCTTACGGATAGTGAGGATTCTCACAGGGCTTCTTGCTGTGTCAAGACAAGGGAAATCAATGAGGATGAGACATTTAAGCAAGCATCATTTTCATTTTAAGTGGGAGGGCAAGTACAGTATGTAGTGTTTCTGTTCTTGATGTGAGAACAGAGACATTACACGTACATCCAAGAGTATGCTTGTTTTCACCTGTTAAACACTGGAAGGTGTAGTATAACAGATGGTAAACTCTAGAGCAGGGATTCTCAACCTGCGGCCCACAGGCCAGATGTGGCCCATGACACCATTTCATGTGGCTCACTACCGCTTCCACTGCATCCAGAAGTGCCATGTGGTGGAGGAAGGGCAAAATGGCTGTCTGGCCCCCAAAGCTGTCTGAGGGAGCATGACCCAGCCCCCATCTTAAAAAGGTTGAGAACTCCTTCTCTAGTACTTCAGAGCAAGCCATTGTCCCTTAGCACCTTTCCAGGTATAGTCTTTCTTTCCCCTGCTATGACTTACTTACAACTCAACAATTGCTAGGCACTGATGCTAATTAGAGGGGAAACAAGCACTATCCAATTACACTAATTTTGAACCAGCAGCAAACTGCTCCTCAGTTCTGTACTAAAGTGAAATATCTTGATCGGAAGAGCAGGAGGGATCAGTTCCAACTCAACAGATGATTTGATTCCTCTTTGCGATGGGAAAAGGAAAAGGGTCAACCTTCAGTAATTCTCTGCAACCTTTCTTGGTTACACCAACACCGTCCCTGAACATCTGTCAAGTCAAATCACCCACCGGAGGAGCCACAAGGGGAAATCTCTGATCCAGGGCTATAACTCTCTGAGTCCATTAACTCTGAATTATTATTTGAACCAGCTTCCATTTTTCAAGAGCAGAATTACACATTCTTAAAATAATGTTCCTGACACAGGCAGGAAAGTGGCTTTACAGCTCTCACCTTGAACTCTATCAGAACTCCTTCCTCATCTCTTATCTGTCTCCAGATAGGAAGCCCCAAATGCAGGACTGCAGTTTCACTTTTAATTATGTTGGGTATTTAAGAGCTAATGGTCATAGAAGAGGAGTATACGAGGCCATAAATGGCTTTGGCGGGTGATTAAATGCCCAAGCGGAGCGCAAGCACTTGATAAACGGAAAGGCCATTTGTTCACTTATAATTCCAATGACACAAACTTTAATCCTGTCACAAGACAAGCCAGCAGAATATGCAATGAGCCTCAAGCATGGGAAATGACAGGTCTCTTTCCTATGTCCACTCCCTAACTCTTTTAGCCATTGGTTGGTTGAAGGTTAGCCATCACAAAGTAGTTTATAATTAAACACAAACTGGGGAAATGGCAGTCAAATGATAGTAGTCCACTGGAGGTAGCCATACCAGCGACAGTCATGTGACGGAGTTTAAAATCATCACGTTATGACGGGCATTTCTGCAATATTCTGTAGGTCTGTCAAAGCAAGTCCATTTGGGAGTAGACCTCCTGGAGCATGCATTTAATTTGGAAAAGGATCTGAATTGGAGCTCAGCCTTCCTGGAGACCTACACACCTTGACACCTGTTGCTGCTCACAGTCATTGCAGATGGCAGTGCTTTCAGGCAAGCCTTGTCAAAGAAAACCTTATAGGTTCACTATGCAAAGCTGATATGTGATTCTCTAATAATAGGATTTTCATCATTTCCTAATGTGACTCACAAACACACAAACATTTCATACATGTGTTTTGGGTGCCAAGTTGATACTTCCTCTTCCAACAAGATTTCAGCCCATGCTTTGCGGTCATGTAACATGATGTTCCTGTTTTTATTTTTCTAATATCATGTTTTGAACACATTTGGTCTGCTCTGTTTGTTTTCCTTGTAGTGTTTTCGAGTGGCAATTTTGCTTTTTGTGATTTTGTTTGCTGTTCTGTTTTAATACTTGTAAGTTGACTCGAGGAATTTGCCAGTTACGGAAGACTTAACATTTAAAATTACAAATAAATGAATAAATGTGTGAGAATGCATATGTCCATGCATGGTGGGTATTTTCTATCATATATAATTGGCCAAGAGTACATTGTTTCACATGGAGAATCACTGAGCTAACCAATACAGCAGGGGTTCCCAACCTTTTCAAACCCGGGGCCAGGTCATACTCTCCTGCAAGTTGATGGCCGGATGGCCAATTTGCCCTGCCTGCATGATGGGGGTGGCCATTTTGTCCAAACAGCTTCAAAGGAAGTGGCCATTTTGTTTCTTGAATGTTCCCTTGGAGGGGTGAGAGGTACTTGTAATGGCACTGAGGGCAGGATCCAGACCATGGGCCTTAGGTTGGGAACCCCTGCAATACAGGGTCCAGGACTCATATCCCTGATGCACTTTGTACCTTCAAAACCCTTGTGCAATAAATGCCATTTCTTCTCCACATACCCGTGAATAGTATCAGTAGCCTTACTTCTTGTTTGGAACAGTGGTGTAGTGGAACTTGACCTCACAATGTCAAACCCCTTGGACCTTCTATACCAGGGATTATCAACCTGCGGCCCATGGGCCAGATGCAGCCCACAGCACCATTTCATGTGGCCCACCACCACCTCCACCACACCAGGAAGTGCCATGTGGTGGAGGAAGGGCAAAATGGCCATCTGGCCTCCAAAGCTATCTGAGGGAGTGTGACCCAGCCCCTGGTTTAAAAAGTTTGAGAACTCCTGTTCTATACAGTAGCACACACAGTATTATCCACACACACCATCAATCTTTAATATTCCCTTCCAGTTTAGAGACAACCTTCACATTAACTGAAAAGAAATAGATATTCCAGGAAACAGTACAGTTGTCCAACTTCTTCCATTTGTAATGAGAATGATTTAGGACAAATTTATCTTGAATGGAAATTAGAATAATTAAATTTACAAATCAATTTGTTGTTAGGGATTCATCCAACCGTCTGCATTTTGGAACTCTCCTTGGGGTGGGGTGGGGATGGCTAAAGGTTTCACTTGCCTCATCCCTGTGCATGAGAATTTGCACATTGTTTTTTTTCTTTTGGCCTATGAGACAGCAAGATATTTTCTGTTGGCCTTGACAAGAATCTTGGTTGACCATGTTTTGCCCATAGTGCACAAATTAAGCAAATGGTAGCTGCTGCCTTCTTGCATGGATATTTAAAAATGAGAAGCATTGGATGGGTTGTTTGTGTCCACCAGGCATCCTTTTGTGGCTGCTGTATTGTATAAAGTGGTTTTGCACAAATTGTGGAAATCACAACAAAGATCCTGAACATCCTGGCCTGCATGCTCTGGATCTAATCCCTGTAAGCAGCAGGTACACTACTTAGTTGTGCCCCATATAGTACTTTTCTGATCTTGAGTATCCCAATCTTGGGCTCTTTGCTTCTCATTTTCCCCCAAGCCACAGCCAACAAAAGTGCCATCTTTGTTTTAGAGACTTTTTTTGCCTCTAGCCCATTTGACCCTTACCTGTTCTCACCAGTATCAGCTCAGCTGCAACTTTCGGCAAAACTTATATCCAGGACTGGCTTTTCTAGACCTTCTCCTAGACCAGAGGTTCCCAACCTTTTCCAGCCGGGGGATAGGTCACGGTCTCTCAGTCAGCTTTGAGTGCCAGATGGCCCCTGCCTGCACAATGGGGGTGGCCATTTTGTCTCAACAGCTTCAAAGGGGAGGCCATTTTGTTTCATGAATGCCCTTGGAGGGATGGGGGGGTACATGAAATGGTGCCATGGGCTGAATCCAGCCCATGGGCCTTAGGTTGGGAAACCCTGTCCTAGACCTTCTTCAAAGTCACACAGAAATGAAAACACCATCATATGAGAATTTTACTCCTAACAATGAGCTAATGGTGTTAGATGATCATTTAGAGCACAGGGTTTAGGGAATGTTACAATCAGCTAAAAAGGGCACCATGGTTGTTGTTTATCACAATATAGAAGAGAAAATAGAAGAAAAACAGTAAAGAAGTAAAAACACAACATTGTTGCTCAACAATTTACCTATAGAATGGCTGGCACAGTCCACACAGATACCTAAATTCCTGCCTATTTCATTGGATAACCATGGGCTGCAGAAAGAAAAGATGCATAAATTTACAGTAGTCTTAATTATAAAGGGGTCAATAAAGGGCATCTGATCTCATTACACGGTTTGGCAGTGTGAAATGAGGATCCAATATTTCTGTTATTAAAAAATATATAGAATAAAATAGACTATGCACCTTGCTTTGCATTCAGCTCAGAGCTGTTAAACATGAATTCTGTAATTCCAAAATCTAGATATTGGTTCCTTTGCAAGACTATTGAGGCTACAGCCTAACACAGTGAAACACATTTGGCCACTGAAAACTGTTAATGGAAAATAAAAGTATAGCTATTTCACGCTGAACAGCTAATGCTGATTAGTCAGCAAGGAATTTATTGTTGCTGTCACCAACTTTGGGAATAATTGGGACATGTGATCCAAAACAGTAAATTTTTCAACCTGTTTCATGACATTCTCTGAGCCAGTTTATGGAAGCAGGAGGAATGGGAAATCTCATGGTAATGCATTTGCATTTGGAAGTGCATAGATAAATGTGACCCGTTACTCTCAACACTTTTATAAGAGTAACCCTCTTTTAATACTGTATACTTCTTTAACCTATTGTATAATACTGATATTTATAGGAACTGTGCTACAGTACATGCTCATCCACTTTGATTTTCAAGATTAGGACAGTGGTTTCAAGGAGGCCGAGTGAAAAGCCCTTCAGTATACCATTTTCACTCATCACTTAGAGAAAACATATCTTTTGCTGTCACATTTTAAAAGGCTTCTACTTTTTGCAATGTTGCTGCAAATCAGAGACACAGTGAATATGAAAGTGTCACTGTTGTATATGGCTTGTGTGTGTACTGACCCCATAGAGACCTAGTGAAGGCGAGTTAGACAGGGGTATTTTAACAACCTCACTTTAAATGGGAAAACAGTTCCAGCTCCATTGGTTATAACTTCCTGTGGGGAAATACCAAAGGGGTGTCAACACAATCGTGAAAAAGCAATATACCTATTTCATCTCAAACTTAACAAATACAATTTCTAACACATAGAAAAATGTATTTGATTTCCCATTGTGGATCACAGCTTTTGGGGGGAAACTGCTTTCCCCCTTTCCTACTTTAGAGTTTGGGTAAATTGGCTATGCTGATTAAAGAGCACCAGAAACTATAATCCAGAAAAAGTAATGTTTCTAAAGTCTGGCACTATGGCCCTGGATAAGGGGAAGACAAATAAACATGACCAGTGGGGCTTTGACTGGCAGCTGGTTTGAGGGAACAAGAGGACCATTCCATTGCCCTCAAAAGCCACCCCCCGCCACCCCCAAGACCAGCGGGGCTTTGACCGGAGGGTGGCCAGAGGGAACGTGCGGCACCTGAGAGTGAGCTTTGTCCTTCAAAAAGGTGAGAGCCGTGGCGGCGTCTCTCGCCGGACTTTCCTTGACCGGGCTGGCCAGGAAAGAGGAGCGCTTGCTCTGCCGCCACCGCCAATTGAGGACATTTTTCAGGACGCTGTTACTGGGTCTTGTCAAGGTCCATTAAGGTTGTGAGTCTTGGGCTCCCCCCCCCCCCCCCGGTGATTTGTAATTCTATACTTGATTCTCATAATTGTAACAGTAACTGTATTATATTGCTGCATTTGTGGTTGATATATTGTATTATTGTATTTTGTTGCTGTATTTTTGCTGTATTGCATCATTGTTACTGATTGTATGAATCCATATATATATTTATATTACCCGTGTAAACTGCTTTGAGTTACCCACTGGGTAGAGTAAAGCGGTATATAAATTAAACATGAAATGAAATGACTTTGTACACAATTGTTCTTTTTCAACCAAAATGGACAATTGTGACCCTCCAGAGGTGTTCCGCCTCAAATTCTCATCAGCCCTAATCAGTACAGTGTCTCCGCAACAGAGTAAGCTGCTACAGTATGGAGCTCATCCACACATGCAAAAGAAGTTGATATCACTATTAATGAAGCCATGTGCATAGTGGCAGGATGCCTCAAACCTACACCAATTGAGAAAATACACCCTCTTGTCGGTATCACTAAACCTAAGATAAGGAGAGAAGTAGTCACGGACACCAAGAGAATTAAGCAAGAGAATGACCCTCAACATCTTCTGATGCCTCAAGTCTGCCGGCTCAGATACAGGATGAGCATTCTGAAGGTACACAAGAGCAAAACCAAATTAGATGATGAAGCTCACTAGACAAGGAATATCATTAAAGGAGGCTATAGCTGAGGAATTCAACCTCTCCTATGTTACTTGGAAGACTCTGAATAGGCTGAGGGTTGGAGTCCCTAAACGAAAGATCAACATGCTCAAGTTAATGTGGAGAGATAAAAATCCAGCTCATTTAGTGGTCTGCTGATTACTGCCAGAAAATGCACCGATGAAGACTTAAGTTTGGCCAATGACAAAGCCAAGAAAGCAGCTTCATTTTGGTAGTCCAGGTTTTGATTTGGACACAAAAGAAGACAATATCAGCACAGCCAATGGTAAGAAAATATGAGGATTGCAGTGGGGGGGGGGGGGGAATCTGGAGAGTCACTATCACCCACCTCTGAGCTACAGAATTGAGAATAAAGAATTTTTTAAAATTATTGGACCTGACAGGTAGAGACAGGTTCATCAAGGCAGGTTAGTCATCTGTGTAGCCTGATAGCTGGCTCACACCTCTTGCAACTGAGAAGATACTTGTGATGACTTGGAGGCAAGGAAGCAGACATTTGCATGTTTTTTATTCTTAAACGTGTTATATTTCCTGGCTTTTCAGTTCTCTGATGGAAACACAATGTGTCCCTTTAGAACATATTTTGGGGCATTGTGAAAGATCTTTTACAATAAACCACAGAACAATCTTCACTTCCTCTCAAACTTTTCACTTATCTGCCTCTGGAAAATAGTTGTAAACAACAATGAATCTAGAAGAACTGAGTGAAATGTTGAAGCTTCCAGAACTTGGTTGATATGTGCAGTACTAGATTTAGTATTTTAGGAATGGTAGACAAATTGTTTTTATGTATGTTTTAACTTGTTGTGAGCCGCCCTGAGTCGGGTTTACCTGATTGGGCAGCATAGAAATCTGAATTAAAAATTAAAAATTAAAATTAAACCTCTTCCTCAACCACAAATATACAGCCCACTTCCTTCTGAAACAAATATTTCCACAGTGATAAGACCTGACAGATGAAACTCTTTGTGTGATCACTAGCTGTTGTGGAAACTGCAGTGTTTAAAGATGGAGGGTCTACACTTTCAGAAGGAAGGAGAAAGGGACAGAAAACTCAGAGAATGCCACTGCATGAATTGATGTGATAAAGAAGATTTAGTATAGTGATCCGAATAAAATTATCCCCCATATAAAGTAAGTCATATCTGGCATGTTCCTAAGTTGTGTGTGAGAAGACACTACTTCAGAACTTAACTGTGGCATAAATGTTTATGACTGTGGCTGTAAAAAAGATAGAATCTTTTGTCCTCAATCCTACATTTGCAACATGGAGAAAACACTATTAGCTAACCTGTATGACAGAATAGTTATTGAGACAACTGATATCAGGGGTGAGAAGTATTTTTGGGCTCTTGCCAAAAAGTGCCTTGAGTCCTGTAGAGATGAGACTCACACGCACAAGGTTCAAGGCATTGGGAGGAGACGACCCTGGGGGATCGCCGCACAGCCCTTTTATTACTGACATTCCTCAGCTCGCATGTGCCTATGTGCACTCACACGGCCGTTACAAGCTACAAGGAAGTAGGTTCACAAAAATAGGGTCTTGTATACATTGGTTATACATTAGTGGATGCACCTTGTGTGCATGCCACAAGGGGTGACCAGTTGTCAAGGACTGATAAGGAGTTTTGTGGATTGGGGACTGTCTGTGGGCCTGCCAAGGGCTTGTTTACCAACTTCAGCCAGAAGGAGTTTCGGTCAAGCCTTTTGGCTGACCCTGGGTTTCGCAACCCAGCCTCCACCCTTTGGAAGCCATCAAGGATCAAAGCATTCCTACAGAGTCCCATATTGGATCAGATGACATGTTGGTGGTAGTAGTTTGATGAACATCATGATGAACATATTACAAGAAATAATGTTAAGGACAAATGACTGTGCTAATAGACCAGTCCATACTGACTGATTGAGAAAAGAAATATAGCATTTGTGGTCTGTGACAACTTTCTCTCACTCCTCCCCCGAAAGCTTTGGAAGAAGCAGAGAACAAAGTGAAAATGGAAAAGTATGTCCTTGTATTTATTCCAGGTTCTTGATATAGTTTGAATAATGAAAATAATCTCTTTGCTACAGCAATCAGCAGAACGTCTTCATTCAATTTTTTTGTCTTATGAATTCACACAGCTTTATATGAAAACTCTACCTACCTACCTTCTGGGTTAACTTTGAGATATTCTAAAATTAACTTTCAGGTGCCATGTCTGCATCTTGCTGCAATTTTTTGTCCACACACAGAGATACACGAGAATGATTTCTTACACATTAGTGATCTACAGTAGTTTATATGGATGCTGATTAAATCAGTCCCTGAATGAATTTTGATGTGATTGCACAATCACATCGGGATTTCTCTCCCCAACCCCCAGTGTGATTTACTCCTCCGATGCTCAAAATCATGTAACACAGATTTGTTAACTCTTTAGTACTGTGATACCTCATACAATGTCCAAACTTGGTTCCACAAGTTTGAACTTTATACGGATTTGGACTTTGTATGAGGCATGCAAAATCCTAGCCGCGATGCCTCATACAACGTCCAAATCCTTGCTGCGATGCCTCATACAACATCGTTTCCATAGAGATACATTGTACTGTAACAGCACAGACTTCAGGGCAAAGACAAGGAAACAGACAGGACACTGACAGAACTTTAAGAAATCATTGTCTAAAGGCTAAATACATTACAAAAAACATTTCAAACAATCCTGATTGTCCAAGAACCTGAAGAATGCTGCAAAAATCCCAGGAATAGTTCTAAAAATTCTGATGAAAAAAACAAAAACAAAAAACAAAATTGCACTCAAAACCACTCCTAAACACTCTTCACCTCGTGTAAAACCCACAAGAGCAACGCATGCATGTGTTCTGCCTTTTATACTGCCAAAGCACAATGCAACCTGGGAAAAACCCCAATGCCTCATACAAAGTCACAGCGACTTTGTATGAGACAACTTTTTTCAAGGAATTAGGCGATGTTGTATGAATTTGATATTGTACGAAGTGGACTTTGTATGAGGTATTACTGTATTGATCCTCCTGCTATCCTAAAAGCAATAACTTTTATGCTTGCTTTCCTGACTGCAATGAGATACCTAGGGTGATTTTAGTTTAGATGAGAAAAAAATTAGTTTAGGCAGGAAAAAAATATTTCTGTTGCAGTAATTCTAGAAGAGATTGGTGATACAAAATTTCAAGGGTTCTCCAGTGAAGCATGCAATCAAGAGAGCAAAGAGAGGGGAAGGGTTCCTGCAATTTGCACAAAATATACTTTGCACAAAATGTTTGCCTTTGTACCAAATACATGCCAAAGAATGCTCCAATTATCGAACAATTGCACTCATCCCACACGCCAGCAAGGTGATGCTCAAGATAATACAGGATAGACTTCAGCAACATGTGGAGAGAGAACTACCAGAGGTGCAGGCCGGTTTCAGAAGAGGTAGGGGGACTAGAGACCATATTGCCAACATACGTTGGATCATGGAGAAAACAAAGGAATACCAGAAACAAGTTTACTTTTGTTTTATCGACTACACTAAGGCATTTGACTGTGTGGACCACAACAAGATGTGGCAAGTAATTAAAGAGATGGGAATACCAGAGCACCTCACATGTCTCCTGAGAAATCTGTACATGAACCAAGAAGCAACAGTTAGGACAGAACACGGAATGACAGAATGGTTTGGAATAGGAAAAGGAGTAAGACAAGGCTGCATTTTATCACCCTGTTTATTCAATCTATACACAGAGCACATAATGCGCAATGCAGGGATGGAGGAATCACAATATGGGATTAAAATTGCTGGGAGAAACATCAACAATCTGAGATATGCAGACGATACCACCCTAATGGCAGAAAGTGAGGAAGATCTAAGGAGCCTCTTGATTGGATTGAAGGAGGAGAGTGAAAAAGCTGGCCTGAGACTCAATATCAAGAAAACCAAGATAATGGCAACAGGCCCCGTCAGTTCCTGGAAAATAGATGGGGAAGAAGTAGAAGCAGTGACAGATTTTACATTCCTTGGATCAAAGATCACTGCAGATGGGGATTGCAGCCATGAAATAAAAAGGCGACTGATTCTTGGGAGACAAGCCATGAGAAACCTGGGGAACATAGTGAAAAGCAGAGATATCACATTGCAAACAAAAATTAGAATAGTCAAAGCAATGGTATTCCCAGTGGTAATGTATGGGTGTGAGAGCTGGACCATTAGGAAGGCTGAGCGCAGAAGAATAGATGCCTTTGAAATGTGGTGTTGGAGGAGAGTTTTGAGGGTACCCTGGACAGCGAGGAGAACAAATAGGTCAATCTTAGAAGAAATCAACCCTGACTGCTCATTGGAAGGGCTAATAGTAAAGACGAAGTTGAAGTACTTTGGACATCAAATGAGAAGGGAGGATTCGCTTGAGAAGGCCTTGATGTTGGGAAAGGTGGAGGGCAAAAGAAGAAGGGGGAGGCCAAAGATGAGATGGCTAGATGGGATTGTAGACACAATGGGTACAGAACTGGGAGTGCTGAGGGGGATGGTGGAGGACAGAGGCGCCTGGAGAACAATGGTCTATAGGGTCGCAAAGGGTCGGAATCGACTGTGCGACTGAACAACAACAACCCCACACACACACACACACTTTTGAAGCTAAAACACATATGGTCACAGAAGAAGCGAAAAAGAGCAGGCTGTCTAACCACAAGGCTGGTCTCCAGGTGAGTGTTAGTCCTCAGGGTAGGTACACTTTATCCACCCCACTCTGAAGAGATTTGGACCATTGGGTTGTGAGCCAATGGAGGTTCCCCCATGATCAGGTGAAGAGGAGAGTCTAACCGGCTTTCTCCACCTCCCTCCATTCTGGTCCAGGTAGTACTGGTGATCTCCACACACTTGAGTTCAGTGTGAGAGCCACTGGTCACTTCAGGGCTGGATAGGTATTTTTGGCTCACTCACCTTATTGGCTTAAAAAGGTAGTGAAAATTTCCCCCTCTATATCACATTGATACCCTGGGAGTCATGGAAGACCAGGGGTGGTAGACATAAAATCGGTCACAATGGTAGGGTGGTGGGGAACATAATCATGTCATGGTTTGTCCAGGGATTGGGGTGTGAAATGTGGTTCTCATTTTGTCTGCCTGGAGCAACTTACATGGCTGGGTGGTAGCCCAGCCACTGCCTTTGGACACTTGTGCTTTTGGGGTAGGGTGTCGGGAGGCAAGGGCATGACAACGGAAAACCAACTGACTGGGGGTGGTTGCCTTCTAACACCATGCTCCAGGAGCTTTGGAATTGTGAAAGATTAATGTTCAGAACCCAGACTAGTGGGTTTCCACCAAGTGAGGTGATATAGAAATGAAGCAAATGCCATTTCATTGGCTGAGCAATGACAAGGAAGGCAGGATTCACTTCTATATAACTTAGGTAAAAGTAAAGGTCGCCCGTGCTTGAGAGCCAGTCGTATCTGACTCTAGGGTTCGGTGCTCAGCTCTGTTTATAGCTGAAGAGCCTGTGCTGTCTGCATCTGCAGATGTTTCCATGGACATGTGGCAGGCATGACAAAACACCGAAGTGCAAGGAACAATGTTTACCTTCCCACCGAAGTGGTACCTCTTTGTTTGCTTACAATTTCTTGCTTTCGAACTGCTAGGTTGGCAGGAGCTGAGACAGAGACAGGAGCTCACTTCGTCATGCAGTATCCGGAAATCAAACTCTTACCTTCCAGTCAGTGAGTTCAGTGTCTTAATCACTCGAGCCACCACAGTCCCGTTTTACTTTTAGCTTACTTTTAAAACTGAAAATGCAAGCGCGGCGCCAAAATGGCCGCCGCGCCCTTTGCGGGCCCCCCCCCACAGGACAGAGAATCCGGGTAGTTAGGGGCGTGGCCAGCTCCCTTATAAAAGGGGTGGCCACGAGGCAGCCGAGCTGCCATTTTCCCTCAGCGACGGAGCGGAGAAGTTTTTTCCCTGCGTCTCCGTCGCTCGTTAGCTTACCGGGAAGCCTTTTGGTGGCGTTTCTGTTTGGCTGGCTTCCCTTTTTTCGCCTCAGGAGAGATGCCTTCGAAAAAGAAGGCAGCTTCGAGTTCAGCTCGGGCTGTTAGGAGGCGCAACCCAGGTCGGAGGACCGTGGGGCCGCCTCCTCAGCAGCCTCCTTTGCCACCCCCGGCCGGGGCTGGTGGAATGGGGTCTATCGCCCCTTGGCCCGATCAGAGTGCGGGCGCGGAGGGCGCTCCGGCCCGCGGCCCGCGAGCGGTGGACACCGCTCCTCCTCCTGCCCACTCCGTCGGGCCTATTTCTTTTGGGCCGCAGCCTCTCCCGGGGCCCTCTAGCCTTGGGGGGTGGCCCGGCTCCCTGCCTTGGCAGGTTTCTTCACCAGCCCTACCGGGCTTTGGCGCTGGCCAATGGCCATATATGGGCCCTGGGGCGCAGGGGCCTGTCCCCATGCCAGGATCGGGCGGGCCGGCCGGCCCTTTGCCCATGGTCAACGTGGACACCTTACTGGCCCGCATTGCGGCCCTGGAGGCGTCTTTGGCCCGGGCCAGCCAGGCAGGCGCCCCCTTCGGGGTACCTTTTGAGGTGCCGTCGGCAGCAGGACAACAGCCGGCGGGGAGGGTTGAGCTGCTGCAGGCGGGTGGCGCGGCTCCGGCCACTGCCTCGCAGCTCCCCAGCCAGCAACCTGGTGCGGGTCAAGCCCCGGTGATGAGCTCTACATCGGTCGTGAGCTCCGACGCCCCCAGTGGGCCGGAACCCCCGGTGGGGGCGGCCCGCGGGGGTGCAGCATGTGAGTATACGGTGCAAGCAAGTACATCTACACACATTCCCAATATAGGGGGGGCCGTTCAGTGGCCTTGGCCTCGCGCGGGTGGTGCGGGGGCCACACTGCTGGCGACCCACCCGGCGACAACGACTGCCACCATGCCCACTGGGGTGGGCCCCGGTCCTTACACTGCTGGGAATATCCTGGGGGTGGCAGGGTTAGCTCAGGCCCCTTTTAGTAGGCCGACTGTCCCCTTTTCAGCTTTACCAACGGCAGGGTATTCCTTGCCATTGGGTGATCACTTGGCACAGGCTACCAGAGAAAAGATATGGCGAGGGGAGTACGTAGATATCTTCTCACTCCTGAACAGAGAGCCCACCAAGGAGGAAAGGGAGGGTCAGGATGAGAAGGACAAGGAGCAGGCACGCCGCCGTAAGCCGCCACGTACTTGGGCCAACTGGCTCCCCGCGTATTTAATATACATGGCGGTATATTTGAGGGCGCGGCCGGATTTAGCTATTCCCATGGTCCAATATTTGGACAACATATATAGGGCGATGGTCGATTTTCCAGGCCCCTCATGGCTAGCATATGATGAGGAATTCCGTATGAGGATTCCCCTCCACCCCGAGATGAGATGGGACGAGCCGTGCCAGAGACTGTGGCTCTTGTATATGACACCCACACGCCCTGCCCCGGGGGAGAGATACCATTGTGGACATGCGGTCCAGCGAGCGGCTCCAGCGCAGGTTACCCGCCAACCGGCGGGGCAGGGGGTTCCAGCCCGCCTGCTGTGCTGGACTTTCTCGTCAAATGGTTCCTGCAATCGAAAGAACTGCAGGTATAAGCATGAGTGTCCCACATGTTCTGGTCCCCATGCAGCCTCTGCTTGTCCCAAGCCTGGGGGGGCGCGAGGCAGAGGGAGGGGTGGGCAGTGGGCTGGCAAGGCTGCCACGGATGGAGCTAGTTCTCCAAAAGGCCCCCTCCCCAATTAAGGTGGACATGCTGGAGCGCTGGCTCGCATCGTATCCGAAGGGGGAGGACGGGGAGTATCTCCTTCAAGGTTTTAAGCAGGGATTTCGTATCCCTTTTATGGGTGATAGGTCCCCTCAGGATGCCCCCAACCTTTTATCCCTCAGAGGAAGGGAGGAGGTGGCTGCGGCCAGCATTAAAAAGGAGTTAGACACGGGCAGGGTCGCTGGACCTTTCCCCGCACCCCCGTTTCCCAATCTTAAGGTCTCGCCATTGGGGTTAGTTCCCAAAAAGTCCCTAGGAGAGTTTCGCCTTATTCATCATTTGTCCTACCCAGCAGGCCGATCGGTCAACGATGCTATACCTGATGACCTTTGTTCGGTCAGGTATACATCGTTTGACCATGCGCTGCGCATGGTGCGCTCGTGTGGCCCGGGTGCCCTGCTGGCCAAGTGCGACATTAAGTCGGCTTTTCGCCTCTTGCCGGTACACCCGGGCGACTTTGAATTGCTGGGTTTTAAATTTAAAGGGGAATATTATTTTGATAAGGCCATGCCTTTTGGCTGCTCCATATCATGCTCGGCTTTCGAGCGTTTTAGTACCTTCCTAGAGTGGGCTTTCGTCCGCAGGTCAGGGTCCCGGTCTGTAGCCCATTACCTGGATGATTTTCTATTCGGGGGTGAACGGGGCTGGGACACGTGCGCACGTCTCCTCAATACATTTCAGACGCTAATGCAGGAACTTGGTGTCCCTTTAGCGCCCGAAAAGACCGAGGGCCCATCGACCAAGTTAGTATTCCTGGGGGTTGAGATTGACACAGTAGAGCAGGCTTCTAGGTTGCCGGGTGATAAGGTGTCCAGGATAGTGACCCTTATCTCGGAATTGCTGGCCAAGCGTAAGGCATCCCTGAGGGAACTGCAGGTGCTCCATGGGCACCTTAATTTTGCGTGCAGGGTGGTCGCACCGGGCAGGGCTTTTGCCCGGCGCTTATGCGACGCCATGGCAGGGTTATCCAGGCCCCACCACAGAGTCAGGCTTACCCGGGGTATCAGGGCAGACATGTTCGTCTGGTTGCAATTCCTGAGGGAGTTTAATGGGGTCTCATTTTGGAGGTCTGACCTCCTGGCATCCCCTAATTTCCAGATCCAGTCTGATGCCTCAGGATCCCTGGGTTATGGGATGTACTTCAACGGGAAGTGGGCCTATGGTGGGTGGCCACCGGCATGGGCAGGCACAGGTCGCCTGCGGGATCTCACATACCTGGAATTTTTTCCCATTCTGGGGGCTTTGATGCTATGGGGCGAACAGTGGGCTAATTCAGTGGTGCATTTCTGGTGCGACAATGCTGCCGTTGTACACATTGTCAATGCACAGACTTCTAAATCGCCCAGGGTTATGGATCTAGTGCGCCATTTTGTACTGCGCTGCCTGCGCCTCAACGTCTTGTTCAGGGCCAGGCATGTCCCAGGGGTAAATAACGATATTGCTGACGCTTTGTCCCGCCTGCAGATCTCCCGGTTCCGCGCCTTGGCCCCGGATGCGGAGGAATTTCCCTCGCCACTCCCGGACGAGATGTGGACTATTGGCAAGGAGAGGTGAACCGGGCGATTGGCCTGTCCTTAGCGCCACGCACGCGTAAGGCGTATCAACAAGCATTCAATTCGTACAGGGTTTTTGCTACTCAATTTCACTTGCCAGAGACCTGGCCTATCCCGGTGGACCATGTTCTGCGGTTCATGGTTCACCTGCATGCACAGGGCCTCGCACCTCGCACCATAGCATCCAAGCTCTCGGCGTTGGCTTTTATGGCCAAAGTAGGGGGTCATGTGGATACCACCTCTGACTTCCGCGTGAGACACGTTTTGGAGGGGTGGGTGCGCGAGCGCGGGCGTTGCCCGGACGACCGGCACCCTATTTCCCCAGGGGTTCTTACCCAGTTGGCCCGGGGCTGGCCAGGCCTCTGTTTTGATCATTATGAGGCAGCCCTCTTTCATGCAGCCACAACGGTGGCATTTTTTGGAGCGCTCCGCGTCAGCGAACTCGTGATGCTGTCTAAGGCGGATGCAAGTGGTAGGGCACTGGAACTCGAAGATGTCTATGTTGCCAAAGACTGGGCCCAGTTGAGGATCCGCTCCTCTAAAACAGATCAGCATGGCGTAGGCAGTGGAGTAAGACTGCTACGGTGTTCTTTGGCAGACATCTGTCCGGTTGGTGCCCTACAGGAGTACCTGGCACTGCGTGGCTTGCACCACGGCCCGTTTTTCTGTCACCAAGATGGGTCTCCCCTTACTAAATTTCAGTTTTGGAAGGTGACAGCCAGAGCCCTCACCAGGGTGGGCCTACCAGGTGCCCGTTATGGCACACATTCGTTCCGTATTGGTGCAGCCTCTACAGCAGCTGCTTTTGGGTACTCTGGGGCTGACATACGCAGCATGGGGAGGTGGGGCTCACAATGTTTTCAGTTTTATGTGCGCCCACTCCCGCCATGAGTACCAATCCAGTCACCTTACCTCCCTTTTTCTCAATTTTTCTTTCAGACCCTGGGTGTCGTATTACACCGGTGACAGTATGGCTGGTGGGCCACAGCTATGTGCACAGGGCAGCGCGTTACGCTGCGGCGACAGAGTGGGGACCCCGACTGGGACTGGGTGACCACGCCAGTCTCGCATGGCATGGTAAGCCAGGGATGTTATGGCGGGAGCTGCGGCCTTTCCTTTTTTCTGGCCTGGGGGCTGACCCGCCTGACATTCTAATCATCCACCTGGGGGGCAATGATTTAGGCCAGGTCACCGGCTTATCGCTCAAGCATGCGATTTGCGAGGAACTCGCCTATTTGCATTATGTCTGGCCTGCCACAACCCTGGTTTGGTCGGACATTGTTCCGCGCCATTCTTACAGAGGGGGCGTTAACCTCCTGGCTCTTGACCGCGCTAGGCGCGCGGTCAATAAGGCAGTGGCGCGGTTTCTTGCCACCAGGGCTTGGGGACGGGTTAGTCATCACCCCGATATTAGTCTACAAAATTATGACCTGTATGCAGGGGATGGGGTCCATCTGTCGCGAGGAGGTATGGACCTCCTGTTGGGTGACTGGCGAGCAGGCCTGTTGACCGAGCTGACGGTCTGGGGGGGGGGGGGGGCGTCAGGTCTTCTGTGAAGCCCCTCCGTGTGGCGGGTAGCACTGGTAAGGTAAACAGTATGACCCACAAGTATCCGGCAGGTTCGCAATTGACTGGACAACACTAGACAGGAATAAATTAGTTAAACGTTGTCCGGTCAACGACGAATCAGGCGAGGGGGTGATGACGATTGCTAACCAGCATGCATCACCCCTGTGATTTCACGGATACGCGTCAGAGGGTGGGGTCATGAGTTAGTTATTGACTACGGTCAACAATTTGTTTGTTGTTAACAAACAAATTGATACAAATTGATACATTGTAACCAATTGCCGTTGGCAATTTTGGGGTGGTACCTTACCAGTGTTACTTCGGCCTGCTTGCCTTAGGAATTATGATTGGTCGTTTTACCAATACAAATTTATAATTCGGACTAGGGCATTGAATCAATAAATGTGGCCCTTTGCTGTTATCCACTTTCAATGTTGTCTGTGTCCGTTATTGGGGGGGTGCGCCTGCAATGCAAGCGCGGCGCCAAAATGGCCGCCGCGCCCTTTGCGGGCCCCCCCCCACAGGACAGAGAATCCGGGTAGTTAGGGGCGTGGCCAGCTCCCTTATAAAAGGGGTGGCCACGAGGCAGCCGAGCTGCCATTTTCCCTCAGCGACGGAGCGGAGAAGTTTTTTCCCCTCCACCCCCTCCCTAGTTAACAGTGTGATATTATGGTCGCTTCGGGGCCGGGTGGGAATTTTTGGCTGGGACCCATATTGGCTCCGGGTCCTGGCTTTTTTGCCCATCCCACACTGTTGCTATGGTTTGATATAGGGGTCTTCTGCGTTCCTACTGTTGACTTTGGTCACATTGGCGGGTAGCACTGGTAAGGTAAACAGTATGACCCACAAGTATCCGGCAGGTTCGCAATTGACTGGACAACACTAGACAGGAATAAATTAGTTAAACGTTGTCCGGTCAACGACGAATCAGGCGAGGGGGTGATGACGATTGCTAACCAGCATGCATCACCCCTGTGATTTCACGGATACGCGTCAGAGGGTGGGGTCATGAGTTAGTTATTGACTACGGTCAACAATTTGTTTGTTGTTAACAAACAAATTGATACAAATTGATACATTGTAACCAATTGCCGTTGGCAATTTTGGGGTGGTACCTTACCAGTGTTACTTCGGCCTGCTTGCCTTAGGAATTATGATTGGTCGTTTTACCAATACAAATTTATAATTCGGACTAGGGCATTGAATCAATAAATGTGGCCCTTTGCTGTTATCCACTTTCAATGTTGTCTGTGTCCGTTATTGGGGGGGTGCGCCTGCAATAAGTTTTCTCACAAGCATTTGATTCCAAAATATATATTTCTACACACATTTTAACACACACACCATAGAGATTTTTGTCTACCCTGAGTACAATTTAGTAACCTCAGCATGTGAAAAGCACACTTACATAAAGGTCCCATAGGACCAAACCTAGATGTTGAGCACCACTCAAGCACCGCTTGTATAACAGCAAAATCCAGGCAAAACCACTCTGATCGGTTGCCCTCAATAAGTGAAGTTCAGTGATATTCCACATTAACCTGGCTCACTGCTTTAGCTTTAAAACAACTTTTGACAAACTGGTACTACCTGTAGCTCAAAAAGACTATCATAAATATTTCAAATGTATTTTTAATTTTCTTGGAGAAATACCCCTTCTACCTTCGGGTTGATAACATCTTTCTTTTATTCCTTTGCAGGTTCATTATAGCAGGAAAAACGTGGATCTGCTTGCTATCAAGCTAAGTAAGGCTTATATACACATATAGAGTGGGAGGAGATATTTACAGTGGGCTCAGCTTAACTCTATATGCATGATGGTAAAGGTATGTTCAAATATGGTTCAATGTTTGGCCCTGACAAAGACAAGTAAGAAAATAGAACTCGGACTATGAGCAGGGTTTGAACAAACTGATTGTTTTCCAAGAGCTGGGATGTGAGCAGAGCAACAAAACAGTAATTTGAGGCACGAAGGAATTTTTTTTACAAAATTTCTTCACTGCCAGTTCCAGTCCATTACAAAAATGGCACCAGTGAGCTCCAGGTGCCACCAGCTTGAAGCCAAGTTGCCCATTAGCTCAGGTGTTTATATTTCGCTTTCATTGTGTGCCTCGGCAAAGACTGTTGTTTACATGTTCGAAATCAGGCAACTGAGACCTCCAGAATGGGATGTCTTCCCGGGAAGGTTGCATTTTAGAAGCCTAAACAGCTTTTGACAGGTGGTAGCGGCCAAGCTCACACCAGATGTAGAATCCAAGGCCTTCACTGGAGCAGAAAGGCAGGAACGAGTACGTACTAGCTTCCTAAATGTACAACCACATTGAAATGCTTTGCTAAACAAAAGATTATGTCTCCCTTCTTCATTTCAAGCCTGGTGCCTATGCCAATGTCCAAAACATGATAAGCACTGAAGCCAGAACTAAGCGGCACGAGTATAGTTAGATTTACGTAGCAGAATCCAGCTGATAGCATAACATGCTGCCAGTTCCAACCTTCAGATCCAGACAATGGAGCTATCCAGCAATGCCAACAGCCAGAAGGCCTGGTGTTGAGCTGAAAAGGAGCTGTCCAGAGCAAGTCTATGCAGGCTGTTTCATCAGAAATTTTCTGGCCATAACTAAGGATTTATGTACTCAAGAATGCTATTCCTGCTCTTGTCGATTAGAAGCCAATTGCCAACCAATAGGTTTAAATAACTTTACATCAGGAGTACTCAACCTTTCAAAACCAGGGGACGGGTTATCTGCCCTCAGACAGCTTTGGGGGCCGGAAGGCTATTTTGCCCTTTCTCCAAGACATGGCACTTCCTGGTGTGGTGGAGGGGGTACAGGGCCACATGAAATGATGTCATGGGCTGCAACTATCCCGTGGGCCACAGGTTAAGAATTCCTGCTTTGCATCATCACCAGGGTTTGTTGTCTGATAGGTATTGTTGTTTATAGCTTATGGGCTATAGTTTTATCACTTAACGTGTTCGGTTTTTGTATTATGCCAGAGTGGGAGAAGATCCCAGATGGGTGGGATGAAAATATAAATAATAAAATGGTGTATTTATCATCACTGCTCCTTCCCATTGGCAATGGAGAACGTAAATGAGACAAAACTAGATTTTTATAAAGTGTGATGATTAGAGTAGGATATAGATATCCCTTTTTCAATCCACACATCTGGAAAGAGAAGCAGAGTTCTCATTTCTGACTTCCTTGTGAATGCTTGCCTTTCATTTCTATAAGCAAAGTAAAAAGGACTGCAATTGACAGTATAATAAAAATTTCATGTCCGAAATTATTCTGGGTTGAAATAATTTTTGCTGGAGAAACTCCGCTCAGGGAATGTCCACATGAGGCTCCTTTCATGTCCCCAAGATCTTTTCCCATCAAAATGGTCCCTATTTATCTACTTACAATGACTTGCTTTCAAACTGCTAGGTTGGCAAGAGCAGGGACAGAGATGAGCACTCACTCCATCATGCAGCACTCGGGGTCTCGAACTGCTGACTTGCCAGCCTTCCATCTAACAAGGTGAGCTTCTTACCACTGAGCCGCCACAGCCCCTGTGAGCAAAGTAAAAAGGACTTTAATTGGCAATAGCGTTAGGCTAATGGAAACACCTGGCAACCTGCCTTATATCTGCTTCCCCCATAAGGGTACTGCTCACTCTCCTCTTCTTCAGATAAAGTGCATGTGGGTTCATTGAATGGTGGATAAAAACAGCAGGTTGTGTTTGAATGAAAGAAACAACAAATAGAGAACATGTGACCTCAGTTCCTAATATCCTCTCTTGGGGCAAAGTTTTTAAAAGACTTCTGGATGTTCCAGTTCAGATTATCAACACTTATCCATGTTTGATTTTACAGGTCAGATGGAAGACAGGGTTATGTGACAATGTTGGTTCTTCTTTATCTCTCATTATCTTTTGATACCATTCATCATCCTATCTTACAGGATCAGCTCTTTGAAGTGGGAGTTGGAGGCATGGCTTTAGAGTCGCTCCACTCTGACTTGGTTAATTATCTAGCCCCTGGGTTCTGAAAACCCCATCCTAATCCTCTGCCATTCAAACCTGATAAGTCCGGAGCTGGTAATTTTCCCCATACGACCTGTAGACATTGTTGAGTTTAGAAGCATTCAATTCATCATCTAAAAGTGTTTGCTGTACCATATCAATTTACAAATGAGCACATAAAAATGCCCAGAGATATCCCAAGGATAGTAGCGTGCCCAGAAAAATGGATCTGGGAACTGTCTATTTGCCAGCATGTAGCAGCAGCTGGAAGGAATTTCTGGGCAGCGATTGCTCTGAACAATAATCCTATCATTCAAGCTCACAGTGATCGAGCTTGGAGAGAGAAAAAATCAATCCAAAACTGAGATTGGATACAGCAATACAATATTTATGGCTTGAGTTCTTGAGTCAGGTGCTATCCAGGGAAAGGAAGGCTGCTGATATTCTTCCACTTGTGGAAGGTTTTACTGTTTTATTGTTTCTGCCTTGAAGACATAACAAATTTAATTTGTTGATGTTGCTCCCACTCCTTGCACTTCCTTTCCATCTAGGACTTGAATGATGCCCTAAGATCTTGCCAACTGCAAGTTTCAAGAAGTTTGAGATGAATGCTGCTTTCACACCAGTTGTTGCATCACAGCTAAGGCTCCCTCTTCACCCAGGAAAAACGTCCAACTCTGAAAATCTAAAATCTGGATCAGATGTTGCTTTTGTGGAAACGATGTTGGCTTCATCTTCATCTTACAGAGCTCAAATGTTGACTGAGGGTTGCAGCACCTTATCCATCATTATCCAAGATGCACCAAACAGGACGTCCCAGGCAGACACATCCTTATGGAGGCTCACACACTCGCCCATTTTGATGCCTGGCTATGTCAAGCCATAACTCAGAGAAGTTCATTGTTTAGAGCAGGGATTCTCAACCTGTGGTCAGTGGGCAAGATGCAGCCCGTGGCACCATTTCATGTGGCCCACCATCACCTCCACCGCACCTGGAAGTGCCATGTGGTGGAAGAAAGACAAAATGGCTATCTGGCCCCTGAAGCTGACTGAGGGAGCATGACCTGGCCCCTGGCTTTAAAGGGTTGAGAACTCCTGGTTTAGACCTATAACTCCCATAATCCTTCCCATTAGTCACCATGGCAACACTGGCTATGAAATTCTGGGTGCCGTATTCTAAATCGGTATTTTCCCCCCAAAGTTGATTCAAAGCTGGAGTTGGGTAGGGGATGGCTGGAAGTAACCGAGAAGGCAAGTCGTGCAAAAGAATAGAGTGGTAGTTCAGATCTAGTGCTTTAAAATGTTTCAAGCTGATTCTAACTGGAACATTTTTGCACTTTCCTCGCCATGACCCATTTACTGTTTTTGACCCCATTAGGTAGGGCAGAGGATAAGAGCAAGAAATTCATGATGCTCTGCTCCTCAAAGTCAGTGTCTGTTTCTTTATGTGGCTCTCCCCTGCATCTGCTTGCTTCCACCTCTCACTTACTGAACATAAAGCAAGGCCAGACATTCCCCTCTGTCGAGTGGCAAAGAATGTACATCCCTACTTTCGCATCTGAAAGACAGTTTAGCCACATCAGCATCTCTTCTGCTACCACTACCTCAAAAGCCAGTGGCTCGACTCTGAACTTAGGAGCCCCACACCCTTCAGAATGACAATAACATTTTATAAATGTCCAGAATAGACAAAGAACAAAAGATTTATGAAACGAAATCTGGAGGAAACATAGCCCTTTCTTATCCTATTTTCACCTCTAGTGTATTGCCTAGCAACCAGCTTGCCCTCCCTTCATATTAATGAAGCGATTTGAACCTCTCTGTCTAATGGAGACCCTTCTCTAGGCTCACCTGTCATTGGGTGATGGCTACTAGTAGTGGGCAGAAACTCTTTTCCATAGAAACTCTTATCTTAGGGACTAACTTTCTTGATTGGTTTACCAAGCAGTGCCAATATCATAATAAGACCATTATATATAGGTCCTATTCACAATTACACACACACATACACATACACACACACACACACACACACACACACACACACACACACACACACACACACACAAACACACACACACACACAGAGTGGTGGCTGCAACTGTTATAATGTGCCCATGTAAAAATAATTACCCAGTTACTGACTATTTGAACAGCTATAGCATGCCTATAACTTAAAATATGTATATGATAGGCAAATTCTGAGTTCAGATTTGGAATCAGCACTCTTGATATCATGTAAATCGCATGTGTTATTCCCAGTAACAAAATCGTTGTTGTGCAGTGTAATTAATCACCTTGCTTTTCCATCCTCTTACTGTTCACTCATATTATTCTACAATATATTCCTACCCATTCTCTGATCATTTCCTAGTTGGCAATGGCGTGCTGTTATTTTTAATCAATCCTCGCCTGCCTTTGAAACAATAAATAAATGGAAAAGATGGATTGAAAACATGTTATTAAGTCAATAACCATTTTCTATGGCACACAAAATTCATAAATATCACCGTGTGTGGAAAGCCTGGAAACAAATAATCTGGATTGGATATAGCTATATAATAAAATAAGCAATACTTTATTTTATTGTAGAGATTTTTATACCCATCATTCTAGCCATTCCATCTCAAGCTGACTGGCAATAAGATGTAATAATGCAACATATATATGCAACACTCAACTCTCCTCCTTCTGTACCCTCAAACATGCTAACAGTCTCCTGATTGATGGATGGGGCAGTGGCACTATGGGGTGGTATATAAGTGTAACTGCTATCATTAATTGCTTGCAGTCCTTGTCTAAATGGCAGCTGGTACCAAGTTTACTTTTTAACAGCAACAAATAAAGGTGAAATATGTGAAAAGGGAAAAACACCTGACAATGAGTCATAGGGTGGTGGTCAGATATGATACTACTGACCTTGTGAAAAATAGTAAAAACATGTTTTTCTCATATAGTGTGAATAATGGGAAATCAGGGAGGAGTTGTACTAACTAACTACCCAATCTGCTTCTGTAGCCTGCGGGCTAACCAATGAGCATACAGTATACATTACCTTATATGGAGACTCAGTATACAGTATGTAATGGTTTAAGACTCTATAAAGGTCTCCCTTGTATGGTTGGTGGGGCCCCAGTCTTTGGAGTGACTCCACTGGGTTACCCTGCATGGCTAAACTTATAAAAGTGAAGAAAGCTGAAACTTCTCCTTCGTTGTGGTCTTCCAGTTTTTTACCCATTATTATTATTATTATTATTATTATTATTATTATTATTATTATTATTATTATTATTATTATTATTATTATTATTATTATTATTATTATTATTATTGATTTCTACCCCGCCCTCCTAGTGTGATGCACCACTAAGGGCGGCAACAACATCATCATTAAAAACTACCCTAACCCTCCCTCCACCCACAACAAAACAGACTTATCAAAGAATGGACTGGGGGGGGGGGGGCTCAATCCCACAACAGGCAGGCCAAACAAGCCAACGGGCTTGAGATGTGGAGCCTAATGTGCCACACACCCATTGGCAGAGCCAGGTTTTCAGCATCTTCCTGAAGGGGAGTAGCTCTGACTGGAGACGCAATTCTGATGGAAGGAGGTTCCAGAGGGCTGGGGCAGACACGGAGAAGGCTCTCCTTCTGGTCCCCATAAGATAGGCTTCTTTTGCTGATGGGACCACCAATGCGCCCCTCCTGTCTGCCCTCGTAGGACGGGCTGAAAACCTTGGGGCGATGCGGTCTCTTAAGTACCCAGGTCCAATGCCATGAAGGGCTTTAAAGGTCAAGACCAGCACCTTGAATTGCACCCGGAGGCATACCGGTAACCAGTGCAGCTCCTGTAGCAGAGGTGAGGCACAGGCATACCGTCTGCAACCCATCACTACCCGGGCAGCCACATTCTGGACCATCTGAAGCCTCCAAACAGTCTCCAAGGGCAGGCCCATGTAGAGCACATTGCAATAATCCAATCTGGAGGTGACCACAGCATGAGTGACCATGAGCAAAGCATCCCGATCCAGGAGCATGCACAATTGGTGAATTACTTGAAGCAGTGCAAAGGCCCTCCTGGCCATGGCTGCCACCTGCTCTTCGAGCAGTAGCCACGAGTCCAAAAGGACTCCCAAATTGCACACAGAATCTGTCTGAGGCAGCACTGCCCCATCCAGAACCAAAGGTGGTAGTTCATGGGATAGCACGGGACCCCGTACCCACAGCTACACAGCCACATTATACCCATTTTAAAGCAACAAATAAATCATCCTTCTCTGCTCAAGATATGATTACCCTTCTCTTGTTCTGATCTGCTTCTTGTCTGGTGGATGGGGGTGCAACACATGCTTGGCCTTTGTTTTTTGTGGCTGATAGCAGAGGCTGGAGGATTTCCTCCTTCAGTTCTGCAATCCCAGGTCATGCCAACAATAGCAACCCATGACAGGGTAGAGTAAAATAAATAGCATAAATAGGATCACAGAATATACAAGCCCTGTTTCCCGAGAATCCTGCATCCTATAGCAGTGATGGCTAACCTTGGCACTCCAGGTGTTCTTGGACTTCAATTGCCAGAGGCCCAAGTCAGCACTCCTGCTGCTCAAGACTTCTGGGAATTGAAGTTCAAAAACATCTGGAGTGCCAATGTAAGCCATTACTGTCCTATAGGATATAGAAGGCCTGTTTCCCAAGCATCCTATATCTGACCTATAGGATATAGGTCACCCTTGCTCAAAAGCCAGTCATATCCGACTCTAGGGTTCAGTGCTCATCTCTGTTTATAGCCAAAGAGCCAGCACTGTCTGTGTTTGCAGATGTTTCCATGGTCATGTGCCAGGCATGCCTCAACACCTGAGTGCATGGAATGCTGTTTAACTTCCCACCAAAGTGGTCCCTATTTAACTACTTGCAATTTCTTGCTTTTGAACTGCTAGGGTGGCAGGAGCTGGGTCAGAGAAGGGTGCTCACTCCATCATGCAGTGTTTGGGAATCGAACTCCGACCTTCTAGTCATCGAGTTCAGTATCTTAACCACTTGAGCCACTGCAGTCCTGGTGGTGTGGAGGAGAACATGGAATGCTGTTTACCTTCCCACAAAAGTGGTACCTATTTATCTACTTGAAATTTCTTGCTTTCAAACTGCTATGTTGGCAGGAGCTGGGACAGAGATGGGAGCTCACTCTATATTGTATATCAATAGGATATACAAGCCCTCTTTTTCAAGCACCCTGTACCCTACACAGGATATACAAGCCCTCTTTATGAAGCATCCTATATCTGATAGCAGGGATGGCCAACCTTGTTGCTCCAGCTGTTGCTGGACTTCAATTCCCAGAAGCCCAAGTCAGCACACCTGCTGATCAGTATTTTATATCCTATAGTAGATACAAGCCCGCTTTCCCAATCATGAGCCACGCCAAGTCTTGAGAAGACGGGGAATCCTTTTTCAAGAATACTGTATATCCACAGTTTGTTTGTATAGCTGGCTGCACTGAATGAAGGCTGAAAAAGCACGAGTGTTGTGTTTTGTCAAACTTATTTGAAAGGTTTTCTCGGACATACATCTCTGGTGTTAAGAGACATTGCAAAGGAGATCTGATCAACGTTCAGTTGTCCCTGGGCCTCTCCTCTATGCCATGATCAAGTAACCACAAACAAAAACCATGGTGAACAACCATCAGCTCAGAATCAAGGGACCCAAGCATTTGCTGAAAAGCCACGCCATGGCTTCCTTGCTTCAAAGCACCAGACACTTGCTGTCTCGTCACACCTTCCTCTCATCACTTAATTGCATGCTTCCCCCTTTAACTCAGTCCCCAGGTGGAGAGGGGTTCATGAATTTATTGGGCTGTCCCAATGACACACGTCTCAATAACCGCAAAATGGCAGTTGTAAAAAAAAAATCCCATTTGCCAGCCTATTAGAATCCTATTAGTACTCCCAGCAGAGGAATAACCCAGACCTCCTCAGTGGAATTAGAGAGGCTCATGGGTACCGATGCTACTGCTTTATGGTCCTCCCCCTCATCGATTCAGAGATCAAACTGCTGGATATAAAGCCTCCAGCATCGAGTGTCCTTGGTCCATAAGCCCCATGACGAAATACTTTTGAAAATAACAGACTGGACTGACAGCAAGCAGCAGCAAGCCTTACTTGAGCACAGCTGTGATGAGGGAATTAAGCAGGCAGCTGGCATGTTTGTCTCGGGCAGGTTTTCTGAGTCGACAGGAAATACAACTTGGTTTGTGTGGGTGTTCCCCTCCTCCTCTGTGTTTGCTTTTAATCAAACAATAAAAGTTTTGCAGTTGGCAGAATCGTGTCCTCGCTGTTTTTTCACCACCAACAATTATTTGAATTTGTTGACACTGCCATATTAAGCACACTTTGTTACCCATGTCAAAACTGTACTATGAACATTCATTAAAAATATCATGAAGTGCAAAGGTTTTATTAATGCGTTTTCCTTAATTTGCACAAAAAGTGTGTACATTTTTTGTTGGTATAATAGCAATCTTGCATGCACTAATGCTGGGTTTCAGAAGGAGTGGGTGTTAAGAGTTCAATGTGATTACCTTTTGCCACTAACTTGATTGGTAACTTTATTTTCCCACCTCTGGCATTTGAGGCAGGATACACAGTGGTGAGATTCAGCAGGTTCACATCAGTTCACCAGAACTGGTAGCAGAAATTTGGCTGGCCCCATCAAGTTTTGGATGATTGGGTGGCTATACAAATCTAAATAAATAAATAAATAATAAGTTTTGAAATTAAGTAGTCCTAATTCATGTGCAATGCAGGGTTTTACCCCTGGCCACGCTCACCATAACACACCCACAGAGTAGGTAGTAAAAAAAAATTGAATCCCACCACTGCAGATACACCACTTCTTCCTCTTGCTTTCGTTGCTTCCAGTGTTCTCTTCTTTCTCTGACCTCTGGCCAGGCAACAAGCATGGAGGTTTTTGTTCTTTTCTTCATATGCTGCATATTTAATTTCCCCTATTTTATCTTCTAACTGCAGCTACAAATGGTAACTGTAAGCAAAGATACTTTTTTCTACTTTTAATGCTTCTAGAATGATTTTATCATATAAAGAGCTAATTTAAATGGAGAAAGCAAGTCAAGGATAGGAGGCAATGATGGATTTTGATAATAATAATAAACAGTTCTGGAAAACTTCAAAAGGTCATTTCTGCTAATTTCCCCGAATGCAAGACTAGATTGGAGATTAATTTAAGGGCCTGACAACTCCATGACTGGATTGTAAATGACAAACCAGATGGAAGAATTAGGACAATCCGGTAAAAGTATGATTCCATAGCAAAGGCAGTTATCTGAAAGTTTATCAGATTAACAAACTGTATACATAAAGGAATGTGAATCTGCCTAAAACATTTTAAATGTCATAGAGAAATCCTAAAGCTTTAAATCACAGGCTACCTGGATCAGGTAAATCATGAGATTGAGACTTAATTCTAAGAAGGACTGAAAAAAACACTGAATTGTTTTGTTAACTACCTTTGTTAACTTAAGCCTGACTTAATTTTTTAGATGATAAACAAGTAAAGGTTTCTTTCTGGCAACCTCCTGCCTTAGTTCTGACAAAGAAACCAAGACAAGAGGGGAATTCAAAAGTAGAAGAAACTCTTGTTTCTTAATGTTTATTACTCACATGAGGAATCTGAATGTTTTGCACTACCTACTCACTTCATTACTACTTGCTGTGCTTTAAGAGGCTTACTCTTCCTGAACAGTCATGAATGGAAATCAGTGAACTTCTGGCTCAAATTATTGAGTCCATGGCTCTAATCCAATTGACAGTCTCAACAAGAATAGATTCATAGGCTTAAAACCAATTCTAACCAGACCAATCCTACTGGAACAACAGCTGAATTGAGAATTAATATTTATGCAAACCCCACTTGTTTCATAAACATCCATTCAAAGGGACTATCAACTAGATTCAGGACATGGAATCAATGAAAACTTGGTAAGCCAATTCTTAATGTAAATTCTAGTTTATACAGGGTAGTGAAAACTGTGAGAGATTGTGAGGAGCTCCAGAGGGATCTCTCGACACTGGGGGAGTGGGCAAAACAGTGGCAAATGAGCTTCAACATTAGTAAGTGCAGAGTGATGCATGTTGGGGCAAAGAACCCCAATTACATTTATAAACTGATGGGGCATGAACTCTCTGCGACAAACCAGGAAAGGGACCTTGGTGTCCTGGTGGACAACTCAATGAAGGTGTCAACCCAGTGAGCCTCAGCAGTGAAAAAAGCAAACTCAATGCTAGGGATCATTAGGAAGGGTATAGAAAATAAGTCAGCAAGTGTCATTTTGCCTCTTTATAAATCTATGGTGAGGCCCCATCTGGAATACTGTGTACAGTTCTGGTCGCCATACCTCCAGAAGGATATTATGGAGCTGGAGAAAGTGCAGAGGAGGGCAACCAGAATGATTAGGGGACTGGAACACCTTCCTTACCATCTGAGGCTGCAACGGTTGGGCCTTTTCACTCTTGAACGACGACGTCTAAGAGGTGACCTGATTGAAGTTTATAAAATCATGCACGGTGTGAACAAAGTAGATAAGGAAAAACTGTTTTCCCTATCGCATAACACTAGAACTAGGGGACATTCCATGAAACTTTTGGGTACTAGTTCTCAAACAAATAAGAGAAAGTACTTTTTCACCCAGAGGATTACTGGTCTATGGAACTCCCTGCCAGAAGAAGTGGGGACAGCTGTTAGTCTTGACAGCTTTAAGAAAGGATTAGACAAGTTCATGGAGGACAAGGCTATCAATGGCTATAATTATGGATACTTAAGGACAACCTCCGGGTTGGAGAGATAGGCAGGATATCTCTCAATATCATTTCCAGGGAATCCTAAGGAGGTGAGGGCATTTGCTTGGGAATACCCTGAAGGAAATGGTGTGCCACTGTGTGAGACAGAATGCTGGACTGGATGGGCTGTGGCCTGTTCCAGCAAGGCTGTTCTTATGTTCTTATGTAGTTATTCAGTTGGTCTACTGCAGTTGGGACCAGCAATTGCCTTTAGGCTTCCAAACTTTTGTTGTGAGAATCCTATCCTGATAAGTAAGTGCTTATCTATGACATCTTTATGAAGAGAAAGGGTTTAAGCACCAGATGTTTGTCATATATTTCTGTCCTCTGCTCAAGAAAGAAAATCCAGGAAGATGAAGAATGAAAAACATAGTGGTAGACGTCTTACTCAGCACTGATGTAAATTGTTCTTGAACTCTCCAAGATTTTACTGCCTCCTGTGCCAATGTGTTTACTTCTTCCATTGGGGAAATTAAATGCTGGATAGATATGCAGAAATAGCTTTAAATTGCAAAGCCTTTTCTGGGTAACTAACTAAGGACGAGGGCTAGTTCAGGTCATATTTCTAGGGATTGGGAGAGAGAAGACCCAGAACTGGATTTACTGATTTTATATTTCAGCATGCAGTCTGGATAGGGCGAAACAAATTCCTGAACATATCTGGTCGATATTTAGTTTGTTTATTTTTATGATGTTTTAGTGACTTTCAGAAGCTATGCTAGCAAACAAATTCAAGACATTTCCTCTCTTTGTCACACATGGGTGTTCTCAAGCAAGAGAAGCGATGACAGCAGGCAATATAGATACCACATGTCTCAATTTCCAATTGCTCTAGTGAAATCACAGTAAAGAAGAATTATCAGCAAGACCCTGGAAGGTTGGCCAACTTGCTGATCCAAAGCATTTTTGCCCAGGAGCGGCATGGTTTTCCTTTAACCCTCCAAATGTCCCTGACTATATACCTCCCATACAAAAGATGGGACACTCTTCATTTCTATGGAAAAAGTTAACATATTCCATAGGCTAGACATGTGGTGGTCTTGGTCATGATGGTGAAATCTGTCTTCATTTCGTCATCCTAATCTACTTTCCAATCAGAAGAGTCTCACAAATGAGCTAAATGTCTCTCAAGGATCAGAGTTTATGGAGACTTTCATTTCATTTCCCTTATGTCCTTGTTTCCTCCTAATTCATGGACTCAAGGCAGTTATAAAATTTTGGTGGTAATAGGGATAATGACAGGTCCATAACTTAAAATATTAGAAAGGCTGTGCACATGAAGCATATTATATTCTGCTTCACATCCTCTAGGCCAGGGATTCTAAACCTTTTTAAACCAGAGGCTGGATTATGTCCCCTTAGACTGTTTGCGGGCCAGATTGGTGTTGCCCCTCAGCATTGCCCCCACCGCCATCGCCACCACCAATGCTGCCATCACCACCACCAACACATATCCCCACACCACTGCTGCTGCCAACACTCCCACCCATGCCACCAGTCCGGCCAGCCAACATTCCCCCCACACCGATGCCACCAACACTCCACCCATGCTGCCACTGCTGCCACCAAAATTCCCACCATGCCACCAGTCCAGCATGCCAACACTCCCCCTCCCCTGCTGCCACCACTTCTGCCAACAATCTCCCCATGCTGCTGCTGTCCCTGGCAACACTCGCCCCACACCACCAGTCTGGGCTGCCAACACTCCCCCCCCCCCCATGCCACCACTGTTTCCCTGTTTACCAGCCTGTCGTAGGTAGAGGGCTCTTGACTGTCCTTGCCTGTGCTTGGCCAGAGTGGCCCTCAGGAAAGCTGTGGGCAGCCGTGGGTGTCTGCTGCTTCCACTGTTGCTGCCACCACCATCCTTGTCCCCTCCAACTGCCTTGGCATGTCCCTCGTGCTGCTTACAACATCCCCCCTGCTATGGAGCGGTGTTAAGGACACACCAAGCCAGTCAAGCCTAGCCAAGCCTAGGCAGATGACATCAATGGTGGCAACGGCAACAGCAGCACTGGGAGCTAGGGCATGTGCCAGAAGGAATGGTGCCATGGGCCAGATCTGGCCCATGGGCTGTAAGTTGAGAACACCTGCTTTAGGCAGGTGAATATCCCTGAATGGTCACTTCAGAAAGCAAAAGCAGAACAAATGTCCTGTCCCATTGCCATCTTTGCTAAACTTTGACCCACCTGTGCAAAGTGCAAACATTCTATACAGAATTCATAATCCCTAGAGCCACTCATCTTTAGTATCTGCTGTCACATTTCCACGGGGTTATATTGCGATCTGTAAGAACCGTCACTCTGGCAGCTCACAGTAATACATGGAGTAATAGAGTCTCAGCACTCCGAGCCTTATCTTGTTTTCCTGCAGCTCTTGGTGTCCTTCTTTGTAAAGCCAAGTTTGTCATTAGGAATTCCTTTCTCCTGATAGTGAGTTCACTTTGGTTAGGGTTATTATTTTCCCCCTCCTCTAAGGAGCACAGAAGCTCTCAAGATTGATTTATAACTTCCTTGATTCTTTTATGCAAACTGGCACAGCTTCAACAGAAGGGGTGAGGGAAAGAAAGCAAGACCGAGAGAAGGAAGAATAATGATTTGCAATAACCAATTAAGCTTCCGCCTTACTTCCCCCACTGCTGGCTGGGAGCATACTAGCTTACGTAGGGGCTGCCTGAGACACAAGAGCTTAAAAGGCAATCCATAACAAGCCACACATACTAGCACGAAATGCAAATAAAAACAGTAACAGATCGCTTTGAGTAAAAGAGCCCATTGATGTTATATGACTCTTGAAAAACGAGGTTCATAAGTGTTGTTCTTTGACACTGCCATGTGTTGGACATTGCAAAAGACATATTTATTACGGTTCAAGGCATCCCTGAATGCTACTGCTAATACACACAGATGCATCAAGATGTGGAGCAAGGCCAGCCAAAATAAGTGAACCAAGGAGATTGGGAATGAGAAGCTAAGTGGAGTCATGTGGTAAAAGTCACATGAGCATCATCCAATGTGATGAATAGCCATCGGGAAGGAACCAAGGCATGTTGTGTTGGGATAATAGCACTCTTGCATGCACTAATATTGGGTATCAATATCAGGGGCTTTGCAGCCTAATGGGATTGTCCTTTGCTACTAACTCAATTGGTAAAAGTTCTTTTGTTGCCTCTGGCATGTGAAACAGGTCTCTGCCCCCCTCCCCTTGGTTTCTTGCTTCCATTGTTTTGTTGATAGTCCTCCTTCTTTCCATCCTTCCAACAAGCATGGAAGTTCTTCTATGTGCTGAGGGCTATAATTTTTGCAGCTTTTCTTATGATTGTATGTACAATCTTTTAATGCTTCT
The DNA here is from genome assembly GCA_035047345.1 of Bradypodion ventrale. NCBI lineage: Eukaryota > Metazoa > Chordata > Lepidosauria > Squamata > Chamaeleonidae > Bradypodion > Bradypodion ventrale. The sequence continues at coordinate 30,902,796 of JAWDJE010000010.1, read as the reverse complement.
AAAGTGATTTCATCCTACTAAGTGCAAGTTTGTATGGGGAAAATACCCAAATGGAAGGGTAGTGGTGAGACTGGGCTAATCTCTATGTGTTTAACTTTATGTTGCTGTTGTTGTTTTACCTCACACTCTGCTAAAAAGAAAAAGAAAAAAGTCCCAATACGTTGTCTTTGTGAACATGCAAGCTTTGAAAAGGCATCTCTTCAAATACAACCTTCTAGTCGAAAAGTTGTTCTACTCAAATATTTTGGCCCAACCGTTAGGAATGGGCAACTTGGTTCAACTGTGTGAAATTCTTTCTTAAGACAAGAAATAACTTACTTTCTTATTCTGTCCACCTGCAATTATGTATGAAACACAGTCTCAAAGTTGTCTTAAAAGTCAACCAAGATTCTGGGCAGGTAAAGGTTGTCTTCTGAATGGCCCTGGGACAGCCAGACAAGAAACCCAGTTTCAAATCTCTCCCTTTGCGAACTCTTAGTGTAACAAGAAATCTGCCTAACAAAAGGTACTAGTTCAAATGAAGCTAAACCTGCATTCATTTTAAAAATTGTATGCCCTTATTTGTATGCAGTGGTGTACTGCTCCAGGTTCCCACCAGATCCCGAGAACCAGTAGCGGAAATTTCCCCAGGCCACGCCCACCTGGCCAGCCACACCCACCTCACTACCCCAGGCCATGGTGTGGCTGGTCAAGTGGGCGTGGCCCACAGAGTTAGCCACACCCATAGAGTTAGCCACACCCAGGGTGGGGGTAGTAAATACAATATAGAGTGAGCTCCCATCTCTGTCCCAGCAGCATTCCATGTTCTCCTCCACACCACCAGGACTGCAGTGGTTCAAGTTGTTAAGATGCTAAACTCGATGACTAGAAGGTTGGAGTTCGATTCCCGAATGCTGCACAATGGAGTGAGCACCCGTCTCTGTCCCAGCTCCTGCCAAACTAGCAGTTTGAAAGCAAGAAATTTCAAGTAGATAAATAGGTACCACTTTTGTGGGAAAGTAAACAGCATTCCATGTTCTCCTCCACACCACCAGGACTGCGGTGGTTCAAGTGGTTAAGATGCTGAACTCGATGACTAGAAGGTCAATTCCTGCACAATGGAGTGAGCCCCCGTCTCTGTCCCAGCTCCTGGCAACCTAGCACTTTGAAAGCAAGACATTGCAAGTAGATAAATAGGGACCACCTCGATTGGAAGGTAAACAGCATTCCGTGCACTCAGGCATTGAGGCATGCCTGCCACATGTCCACAGAAACATCTGCAAACGCAGACAGTGCTGGCTCTTTGGCTATAAACAGAGATGAGCACTGAACCCTAGAGCATACCTGTCAAGTTTTAGATTTGGAAATAAGGGAAATTTCCCAGCAAATACAGGATACTTGACAGCTATGCTTATCCTTTGCAACCCTCCAATGGCAGCAATAGGGCATTGCAGTCGAATTAATACAGGATGATGGCAGGGAAGAGGGTAAAATAGGAGGTTTTCCCGGCCAATATGGGATACTTGACAGCTATGCCCTAGAGTCAGATATGACTGGCTTTCGAGCAAGGGTGACCTTACCATACCACCACCATTATGTATTGTGCCTTGAGAAACCTCACTTTCTACAAGCCACCATTTTTATATAATTCCCAAGAACATCTCTCCCACAAGACATTAACAGTTTCAACCAGGCATTTCTTATTTCAAAAAGGCTTTTTCTTGGCCTAAAATAGACCTAGGTGGGAGATTAGTAAAATAAAAGTTATGCCCTGTCTCCCTGAGACAGAGGGCTACAGGTCTTACATCACCATAGTTTAAGCATCAGGACCACTGAGAGAGTGCATGCAACCCTTCCCAGTCTTTTGCATGCGACCTCAGTACTATGGCTCAGTTCAGAGCCCAAAGTTCAGAACTGTGCATCACTCTATCCTTGTCTTCTTTCTGCATGCTCAGCATGTTAACTGAGTCTGGAGAATGAGGAGATAAACCTTCAGAGAGAAGAAGTGCCAGCCGTCTTAATCCCTTCAAGGCGGTTTTGACATTTCCCAGCCCAAATCTCAGCCTTGATCAAACCGATGACAGACTGGTGTGTTGCCAAAGAGACCCAGTAGGGAGCATCTTCTCTCGCATATTCGACTTGGACGTCTTGCAGCTCACACAGCCCATAGTTCTCTTGGCCTTTTGGAGAGCTTTTATGGTCGTCAGTTTAAAAAGCCAATTAAAAACAGCGACCAGTGTCCTATTGATCTTCTGCCGAGTGCAATGTTCTGCCAGTGGAGCAACATGGTATTTGTACCTCTGACACTGGCAGCAATGGTCTCCCATGAAGGAAACTTTCTCTGCTCTTGTCAGTTGTGATGGAGGGGTGCAAAGAAAGAGCCTCCTCAAAGACTGTGGCATTTTTGAACCATAATCGGACATACGCTGGTAATCGAACTAATCTTTCTCACACTAGGCCAAGCAAAAGGAACTGCAGAACACACTCACCAAGAAGTGCCTTCATTTGGGCAGCTTCACATCTGGCCTAGAAATGGAAGAAGAAGAAGAAGCCGTGATGGTTCTGCAAGTGATAATAATAATTTTGTGTCAGAAATTACTCTGGGTCAAAAGGATTTTTGCTAGAGAAACTCTGCTCAGGAGACGCCTGAATGAAACTCCTTTCAGGTCCCCAAGATCCCCCCTGAAGTGGTCCCTATTTATCTACTTGCAATTTCTTGCTTTCAAAGTGCTAGGTTGGCAGGAGCTGGGACAGAGACGGGCGCTCAATTCGTCATGCTCTACCCGAGTCTCGAACTGCCGACTTGCCGGCCTTCTAGCTAATAAGGTGAGCTTCTTAGCCACCAAGACACTGCAGTCCTGTCTTGCTTGGCTGAGCCTTTCTGTTTAGAAGAGAGGAGGGATCACCCTGGTGTACTCAACAAAAATGGGATCTATATTCTGGACTGATCCTGTTCCTCTGGACCAGGGGTGCCCAAACTTTTCGGGCTGCAGGCCAGTCATGTGTTTCAGAGGGCTGGTCATATGGTTTAGTGGGCCGGTCGCACGGTTCCTACCACCGGAAAGCGGAAGTAAAATACGCTTTGCAATCTGTAATTTGTGTTTAGATAAGATGTGTTTAAGCTGCCATTTCCTCTGCCCGTTGGCTGGATCTGGCCCCTGACACCAATTCATCCGGCCCGTGCCACCCTCGTCGCTCCTGGAAGCAGAAGTAAAATGCGCCCATATGGGCGCATTTTACTTCTGCTTCCAGGAGCGACGAGGGTGGCACGGGCCGGATGAATTGGTGTCAGGAGCCAGATCCATATGGGCGCGTGTTACTTCTGCTTCCAGGAGCAACGAGGGTGGCACGGGCCGGATGAATTGGTGTCGGGAGCCAGATCCATATGGGCGCATTTTACTTCTGCTTCCAGGAGCGACGAGGGTGGCACGGGCCGGATGAATTGGTGTCAGGAGCCAGATCCATATGGGCGCGTGTTACTTCTGCTTCCAGGAGCAACGAGGGTGGCACGGGCCGGATGAATTGGTGTCTGGAGCCAGATCCATATGGGCGCATTTTACTTCTGCTTCCAGGAGCGACGAGGGTGGCACGGGCCGGATGAATTGGTGTCAGGAGCCAGATCCATATGGGCGCGTGTTACTTCTGCTTCCAGGAGCGACGAGGGTGGCACGGGCCGGATGAATTGGCATCGGGAGCCAGATCCATATGGGTGTGTTTTACTTCTGCTTCCAGGAGCGATGAGGGTGGCACGGGCCGGATGAATTGGCGTCGGGGGCCAGATCCATATGGGTGTGTTTTACTTCTGCTTCCAGGAGCGACGAGAGTGGCACGGGCCGCATGAATTGGCGTCGGAGGCCAGATCCATATGGGTGTGTTTTACTTCCGCTTCCGTGCGTGGGCTGGATGAATTGGCATTGGGGGCCAGATCCGGCCCCTTGGCCGTAGTTTGAGCACCTCTCCTCTGGACAACGACTGTTCCATAAGGCGTGGTATTGGCAAACAAAGGGAAACAAATGGTTCAGTGTTCCTCTATGACTCTCTCAACTACATCCTCCCATCCAAGGCTGTGTTCTCTGTGCTGTTTCACAGAGCTTCCTTTCTGACACCCAGGCGGCTTTGCTCCCAGCATGTAAGGATGCTACACCTCTGGAATATGAATGAGAAGAGGAGAGCTATGAATATGCAAAACGCCCAGCCAGCTTCTAGCCTGGTGGAATTAACATTGCTAATGAAATAATCACACGGGCAAGACGTTCTGTTCCCAGCTATTCAGTGGGTATCTTTTGGAAAATCCTGGAAATATGCACTGAGGAGAGAAATATATCATTCTCCCTCCTGCACAGCCTCTCTGTCTCCAAATACACTCCCCGTTCACCAACTTGGCTGTTCTTTGGTATCCTTGGGATAGCCTGAAAATATGTGCGGAAGGGAGAAATACGCTACTGTGTAAAAGTTTTTGGCCGCCACCAGCTGGCTTGGGGGAAATACAATGAGAGATTTGGGGGGGGGGCATAACTCAGACACCCTAGTTCGAATCCTCACCAAACTTCGAGAAGGTTTACAGAAGCATAAGCAGAAGACTCTCTGCATTTATGGTGTGCTTAGGTAGCTCAGAAGCTGAGTTAAGGCCCTCCCAATCTGTCAGTGAATATTCTCAAAACAGCTGGGGTGGCCTAAGACTTTTGCACAGTATTGTGTATCTTCTAAGCCAGGGATTCTCAACCTATGGTCAACAGGCCAGATCCGGCCCATGGCACAAAATCATCTTGCCCATGCCCTCACTCCAACCACCACTTCTGCCGCTGCCGGAAGCAGCCACGGGCGCATTCCTGCCAGCTGTGGATGTGTTCGCAGTGGCTGTGTTGTTTTTTTTCCTGGTGGCCGCTGATGCATTCCTGGTGCCCATGGATGTGTTCCCAGCACCCATGGAGGCATTTCCGGCACATGCAGATGCATTCCCAGCTGCTGCGGGATGCCTTCACCCATGCCATACAGCTCCTCCAGGCCAGTAAGAAGGGGAGCGGTGTGGGAGGAGTGGGTGGGGGGCTATTTTGGGTGCTGTAGGTTTGGAGTGAACCCGCCTCCACTACAAGCAGCAGAGGCAGCAGGGGGGGGGGGGGGGTACCAGTCCGTAGCGCAAGCAGTCTGAGGGGTGTGATTCGGACCCCAGCTTTAAAATGTCGAGAACCCCTGTTCTAGGGGCTTCTCCATCCTCCACAACCTCTTTCTCTCTCTCTCTCCAAATGTACTCCCCATCCCAACTAGGACACATGTTTCATTTTCCTTCTATGGGTTCTAAATCTCCTTCCAGGGTTTTACCTCTGGCTCTCCCTCCCCTGACTCTGAACATGAACAAAGTCATCAATAAATCTAGTTCTTCTTTAATGTTAATGCTGAGTCAGAGAGATTACAATTGTACATTAGTGCTTAGTTAGCAGTCACCAGTCATGGGGGAGTGAACACTACCTATGCCCAAAGGCCCAGGAAATCAGTTTCCATATAGAAAACTGGCAGCATTTCCTTTCTTAAGGAATAATCTCCTTTTAAAGTCCCTGTTGAAAAAACATCCATAATTTGTCCATTTCAACACACACACACACACACACAGTGTTTATTAGTAGTGTTCAAGACTAGATACACACACACTTTTACTGTCTATAATCTGCATGTCCATCAATGGCCGTCTTTCCTGCCACCACTTTCAGGTTCATTTTTAATGAGCCTTTATCCATTTCCTTCTTTCTTGGCTTGTTCAAATGTGCGCATAACATGTGTGTCTGTTTTTAATCCCACTTATTCCTAAAAGCATTGCACACCTATCTCAAGCTGATCGCAGTCCTCCTCAGTATGACCTATCTTAAAGGATTGCTGAAAGATAAAATACAGAGGAAGAGAGCCATGTATAAAAAGGTAAAGGTCTCCCTTGCTTGAAGGCAAGTTGAGTCTAACTAGGGCAGGGGGTGCCCACATTTTTCCCACCAGGGGCCTGACAATGCCGCCACAGAAAGCTAAATGGGGTGGTCACATGGTTCCTCCTAGTGGTGAAGATGGTGCGTAAATTCACCATGTATTTTGGGTGTTTTGCCACCTCCGCCGCTTCTCATGGTGGCGCAAGCAAGGGCAGCACATTTTTGCCATGTTTTTGAATTTTTTTTGCACAATTATCGCACTTCCAATGGCAGCAGGGCACTTCCAGTGGTGGTGGGGCACTACCGGTAACAGTGACAGTCTGGCTCATGGGCCATGAATTGGCGTCATGGGTCAGATCCAGCCCACGGGCCATAGTTTGGGCACCACTGGACTAGGGGGTGCTGCTCATCTACGCTTACAGCCAAGCAGACAAAAATGTCTGTGTCTGCAGATGTTTCCATGATTATCTGGTAGGCACGACTCAATGCCAGAGCACATGGATTGCTGTTACCTTTCCTGTTGAAGTGGTCCCTATTTATCTACTTGCAATTTCTTGCTTTCGAACTGCTAGGTTGGCTGGAGATGGGACAGATGACAGGAGCTCACTCCGTTGCAGAGCACGCAGGTCTCAACCTGCTGACCTGCCAAATTTCTAGTCATCAAGTTCACAATTTTAACCACTAAGCCACCACAGCTCTGAGCTATGTGTATAGTTTATAAATACCTCCCTGAATTCATTACAGGAAAGATATAAATGTAACAAATAAATAACGAAAATCCCACCACTGTCCAGTGTATATCAGACACACACATTTTAATGCAAATTTCTCAAATAAAGTACTTTTTACCAGATGTTTCCACACAGTCAATGGCCTGCATGAAGACTACAAAGCACAGATTTCCCCCCACAAATGATTGCCCAGAACGATGAGCCACAACCATTTTGTTAAAATCCAGATGTAAATCATATTCTTCAAAGATCTTTAATCTGGGAAAATAGGTGCCTCAAAATTGAGCAAAGGTGGAAAAAAAAAACCAAACCCCTCCTGACTTCGGTTTCAGTCTCCCTCTTTCTCATCAAATTTACTGCAGCAAGATAATGTTTTCAGGAGAGATTTGTCATTGTTTGTGGCATCTTGGAAAGCACCAAAATATGTTCGACGCAATTGCAGATGTAAATTGCCGAGAAGGAAAAAAAGAAAAGCAATTTGCAAGGCATTAAAACCTCCGCACAGGTTTTTGTGAAATGATCAATGAATGTAAACTGCAAGGTTATCTAAATAGATCGAGATGAGATATATGCCTATGTGATGCAGCTGTCATCTTAAAAGATATAGTCTCGCTTCTTTGGTAGAAGCCCAGGTAAGCAACAGTACTAAATTTAGCTTTCTGGGATGATAGATCTTAGGATCCAAGATCTCTGCAGATGGGGATTGCAGCCATGAAATAAAAAGGCGACTGATTCTTGGGAGACAAGCTATGAAAAACCTGGGGAACATAGTGAAAAGTAGAGATATCTCACTGCAAACAAAGGTCCGCATAGTCAAAGCAATGGTATTCCCGGTGGTAATGTATGGCTGTGAGAGCTGGACCATTAGAAAGGCTGAGCGAAGAAAAATAGATGCCTTTGAGATGTGGTGCTGGAGGAGAGTTTTGAGAGTCCCCTGGACAGCGAGGAGAACAAATAGGTCAATATTAGAAGAGATTAGCCCTGAGTGCTCCTTAGAAGGACAAATAACAAAGATGAAGTTGAAGTATTTTGGACATCAAATGAGAAGAGAGGATTCACTTGAGAAGGCCTTGATGCTGGGGAAGGTGGAGGGCAGAAGAAGAAGGGGACGGCCAAAGATGAGATGGCTAGATGGTATTGTAGACACAATGGGCACGGGGCTGTGTGGACTAAGGAGGATGGTGGAGGACAGAGGTGCCTGGAGAGCGATGGTCCATAGGGTCGCAAAGGGTCGGAATCGACTGTGCGACTGAACAACAACTCCCAGTGTTTAAAATCTCCAAGTCAGGGGTTCACAACCTACGGCCTGTGGGCCGGCCCCGGTCCATGGCACCATTTCATGTGGCCCACATCGCCGTCACCACCACCAGAAGCGTAAAACTGCCTGTGACTCTTGTAAATATGTTTATGACTGCTGTGGATGCATTTTACGGCAGTGTTTATGGTGGGGGAACCGCCAGTCTGGCCCACTCAGCTGTCTGAGGGAGTGTGGCCCAGGCTGAGGTTTGGAAACATTAAGAACCCCTGCTCTGAGTGAAGCAAATTCATCTCAACTTGAGTTTGCACATGCAAAAGAGTATTCCACTTGGATCTTTTCATATGCAAACTCACATTGAGATGTAGAATACTCTTTTGCAAGCTCCAATGGCTGGGGTTTATACTGATCAGCTGAAAATATGGAAGGAGGCATTAGGATAACAATAAAGGAGGATATGGTTGAGGGACTTGACCTCTCCTATGTCACTTGAAGGACCCTGAACAGGCTGAGGGTCTGCTGCCGGACAACAACATGCTGTTTGAATGTGGAGATACACAGAATTGATCTGCCAGCTATTACCAGAAACATGTATTGATGTGGATTTAGCTTTGGTCAATGACAAAGCCAAGAAGGTGGCTTCATTTTAGATGGCCACCTCAATGGGACGCCTACCTAAAAGAGGTTTGCCTGCAGGTCTCTACATGGTCTTTTTAAAGATCACGTGAAGAGCTTCTTATTCCCCAATGCATTTTAAGAACCACTCCAGTGCTTCTGTATCTTCATATACCCCTTTCTCCTTTTGTCGAGGGATGCTTTTAATTTTATTTCCAGTACTGGCTTCTTTACCTCTCCGCCAATGATTTTACTGTTGCTTTAGCTTCCAGACATTCAGCCACTGCTCTGCTACACTGCAGTTGCGCATCTACTTTTTCAACAGACCTAGCACCACTGAGACAGTTTGGTTTGATGGACAAGCTAAAACAGGCCTGCCCAAACTTTCTGTGCCATGGGTCGGTCATGTGGTTGAGCGAGCTGGTCACATCGTTCTTCCCACCAGAAGCAGAAGTGAAAAGTGCCTGTGCATGTGCAAAACGGAGGCGTAAATGCACCTGCAGCTGTCATTAATGTGTTTACAACATGCACAGACACATTTAAATCCCACTTCCAGGAGCAGTGAGGACTGCATTATTAGGTGGCACAGGCCAGGTCCAACCCACGGGCCATAGTTTGGGCACTCGTGAGCTAAAAGCTTGCACAAACAAATGGAGCTGGCAAGCTGCCTTTTCAGATAAAGGTTGCAAGTGGTGCAGAGATGTAGAAGCACAGAAGTTGCCACCATCAATTCCAGGTTTCTACTACTCAGGGCTGCCCTTGAAAATGGAAGAAGAGGCATAATTCAGTGATGTAGCCCATAGCTTTTATGCAGAAGGACCCCTGCTCAATTTGTGGCATGTCTTGTACAAAGGATTAGTTTTCAAATAATGAGAGGGAATTCTTACTGTGATCTTGGAGAAGCAATGCTGGACAGAAAATACAATTCTAGGAGAGATGAACAGAGTTTGGACTAGTACAGGGGTGCCCAAACATTTCTGGCTGGGGGCTTGACCACACCCCTGGAGCAGCTGAGTGGGCCAGACCATGCCTCCAGAACACGACATGTGCTGTGTGGATGCTTCTGCGCATGTATGAAAGTGACCATTTTGTTTCCTGGTTTGGCGCATGGTTAAACCAGGGACATGGTCTGGTCCACGCCAAACCAGAAAATAAAATGTCAATTTCTGCACATGTGTGAAAGTGTCCATTTTGTTTCCTGGTTTAGCATGGACACTTCTGTGCATGCGTGAAAGCGGCCATTTGGTTTCCTTTACTAAACCAGGAAACAAAATGGCTGTTTTTTACACATGCATGGAAGTGTAAAAGGCCCTTTGGAACCTCCTGCCTGTGGAACTGCGTCTCCAGACGGAGTTGTTGCCCTTTAGGAAGGAACTAAAGACCTGGCTGGTGGGCCAAGTTTGGGGTGCGGGTGGGTGTAACCCCATTTTCAGAAAATGCACCCCCCAGTCTTTTATTTCTATCTTTCTATCCCCTTTTATTAAACTTATTCCATTTTATTCCTCTCAAATAAACTTATTTCACTCACTTTATTCTGCCACACATGTTTAGGATTAATTAGGCTTATGTGTACACAAGCACCACTCTGACCATGCACCCATTCACACACGCTTGAAGGTATATACTGCAAGGGTTGACACAACAGACTTGGCCCCTTTCACTCCTAATAAATATTATTTCATTGGCAGTTATACCTGGGATGTGAGATAACTTAATAAAAATGTTTTCGAATACCTGGAACTGTTCTATTCAAGATGCATATTTCCTTTGCTCTGTATAGATTATGTTCCCCAAAAAAGACTCTAAAATATTTTAGATTTGATTTTAATATGCTCTGTTTGTATCTCAAATCAGGATCTTTTCTTGCACCTCAGCCTACCTCCTGCAAGCATCCAGGAAGGCTCAAAGCCATCACTTAACATTTTGCCCCAAGCCACCTTGATTCCTCTGTTTACTTGTTGTATTGTTTTGTTTACTCTTGCACCTGGCATGCTCATTGTTTTTGGGACCCCTCCTGTATTCAATTGTAGATAGTGCTTGGGCTGACTCAGGATAGATTAATTGCTGGGTGTGAATGGAATATTGCCAAGAGCCTCAAGCAATGCTCCAACTCAGGGGAGTCTGAAGGATGCCCATCTTCGTCATTGGTCCTTTTGCATCTTGGATTCAAATCTGAACCTTCTGATTTGTGCCAAATCACAATCCTGCCGCCCATTGGATGTCACCTGAATGATGTCACAACCTGCATTTGCTAAACTATGAACTCTGTCATTTCCAGGGCAATTGCTCTACCCATCACCTTTTGTTCTATGTAATTGACCTGTTTTGTCTCTGTATGATTGACCTTTTAATGTAACAAAAGAGTCTGGTGCCGGGTTTTTGTTCACCATTGTAAATCTCTTGTTTTGTAAACTTGTTAGCTAGCAGTAGAACTAGTTGAGCCCCCTTGGGTGGAGGGTATAAAAATCTCCTGATAGGAAATGTCAGGAGCGCTCTCAGCACATTTGCACGCAAGACATCGGAACCAAAAAGAGCTGCTCACTTAAGGGACTTTAATAGGCAAAAAGGTTGAGACTAGGGCTTTTCCCGGCACCAGGCCAGTGACGCTTAAACCCCTTTTCAATAAACCAATTTTAATTTTTGCCTATATTAAATGCTTCCTAGTTCTTGGGAGAAGGGCTCCACCAGTGACTCGAACCGAAGTTGTAACTGTATCCAGTAGCCATTTTTCTGGTAACATAGGGATGGGGTTACCATTGGGTGGTTGGTATAGAGAAGCGTGCCTTCCCCCAAGGTCCCTTCGGTTCTTGCGCACCTTTTAGGGGTGGGTTTTTAAACTTTTAACTTTTAAATTTTTTTATCATGTGTCTTTTATGTATTTACTGTCTGCTATGTAAACCGCCCTGAGTTGGGTTGTACCTGAGTGGGCGGTATATAAGCGTGAAAAATAAATAAATAAATAAATAAAACAAAGTGTCCATATTTACTTCCTGGTTTGGCAAGGGTATCGTGCGCCTGATAGAATGACTTCATGGGCCTCACCAGGCGCACGGGCCATAGTTTGGGCATGCCTGGACTTGTAGCTTGTCTATGCCACCTTCTATGTACCTCACCCACAGTTAATGCAGACTGTGGATTCTCTCTCCCCATTAGTCTGCATTTTAAAAAAAACTTCCAACAGGAGCTAGTCAAATTTCCCATCTCTTATTTCCAGGGGAAAAGAGAATTGGCAGACATGTCAGGGGAATGTGGCTCCTAGGGAGAGTTTGGTGACCTCTTTCAAGAGACTTTTCCTTTGTACTCTCCCACCTGTTTGCTTTTCATAGAAAGGTCTCTTTTGTGAACTTGCATTCTGATGGAGAGAGGATGAGTAAAAGATTAGAAGGGTTAAATACATCTCTTTTCTCCAGCTCCAGTCACAGAGGAAATTTCTGTCTCTCAATCAGCCATAGATTGCAATCAGAGGGAAAAGGTGTTGCTCGCATTAAGCAGATCAGATAGAGGTAGGCGGCTTTTGCAGAAGGGGGAGAGGAACGCTCAGTCTGGGCAATTTAAGTTGGAGCTCACAAACAACCATAAAAACACCACCCAGTTCCTTTCGGCTCGTAGTGACAGACCCTTGTGGCTTCTAAAGTTGCTGCTAGACGAAACACATTTTTAAAAGTGAGAACCAGTCTGGCCAGGTGATCCTGCCATGGGAATAGAGTAGACCATGCTGCCAGTGACTCAACACTGAGTGTCAGGCAGCAGAACTAACCTGACCACCCTAAGGACTAACGGCTTTGGGTGCCGAAGTCCACAGAGAAGGGTGATGGTCCCCAAGTGGATTAAATCCCACTTGAATCCATCAAGATGGAAGGCAGCAGCTTCATCAATACCAGCATGGGGCTGATGAGGACTTTGTGTGCCAAAAGGGCTCAAGACCAGAAAGTGACCCTACTGCTCTGATAAACTAATGAAAGAAGTCACTCTCCTCTAGTGGCAAAAGACCATCACAAAGTAACTTCTCCTATCTTCCTCAGAGCCCTTCACCCCCTGCAACCACCATTGTAAAAATGAGGAGGGGAACCTATAGATGACCTATAGTTGGACCTATAGTAGAGGTGGGCATGCTTCACAAAAAGGAACAAAAGGAACAAAAAGCGGCAATAACTTATATACCTGACATATAGGTACAAATTCAAAATTGAGAACCATCACTTCACAATTTAAGCAGAATCAGAATGCACCTCATTCGGAAAAGTGGCCAGGTGACCCATCTGCCTAAGTCTGTTGTTTGAGAGCTGAGTGACAAAGGGGCTGTGGTGGCTGAGTGGTTAAGATATCGATGAATGGAAGGTTAGCAGGGTCCCAGTTTGAGACCTGAGTGCTGTGTGACAGAGTGAGTGCCCATCGTCCGTCCTAGCTAGGTCAGCCTCGCAGTTTCAAAGCAAGCAAGTGCAAGTAGATTATTAGGTAACACTTTGGCAGCAAAGGTAACAGTGTTCCATGTGCTCCAGCATCTAGTAATGCCTGCCTCATGACCGCAGAAATGTCTGCAGTTGCAAGCAGCACTGGTTACCTTGCTCATCTCAGTCCAATTTACCCTCCTCAAGGCTCTCAAGCAGCTCTCTCTCTGACACACACACACACACACACACACACACTTTCTTAAAGTACTAATTTTCTCTTGTGTTTCCTTCTCTAATTTAATTCTCCACTTCTTTCAAACACCATCCAATGAAGCATCCAAATTACATCCAAATACCCTTTAAAAATGTTGAATTATGCAATTAAGACTGGTGTGTTACAATAATAATGAGAAAAAGGGGGAAAGCCATTTACCCAGAACACACTGTAGACTGAAGGGGGGGAGAGGGTAGGAACAAAAACATTTGCTTGTAATTTGTGCTTTTTTGTTTCAAAGTAGACCCTCGAAACCAGTTTGGTGCAATTATTCAGGAGTCCACAGAGGAAATTGTGCTTCAGCAGAAACATCTTTTTAGATCAGTCGCGCTTGTCTTGCTGCTTCACTCAAAGCAGCTTCACATTTTAAATGCCATCAACTGTGGATGGTAATTGTGAATGGTCTGTTCTGTGCATCTTTTTAATATTGGAGATTGCTTTTTGAAAAACAAAAGATTTAATGAGTGTTTTAGGATGTGATGTTCTCAGGGTGCTGTGCAATGCTTGGTGTGTTACACTGTAGAAAAATGTTTTGTGCATACTGTATACCAGGGGTTCCCAAACTATGGCCTGTGGGCCAGCCCTGGCCAACAGCACCATTTCATGTGGCCCGCCACCACTGCACCCGGAAGTGGAAGTGGGAACATTTATGACAGCTGTAAAATGAGCCCGCACATGCGTAAATGCGGGTATGTCAACTGCAAATATGCCTATGGCTCTCGTAAATGCGGAAGTGCATGTATTTACTTCCACTTCCGGGGGTGTGGTCCAGGCTGCTCAGCTGCCCATGGGGTGTGGTCAGGCCCGTGGCATAAAAAGGTAGGGAACCCCCTGTCGTATATGAAAGAGGAGTTAAAAGTGAGCACTGAATTATTTGGATGCATTTTAAAAGGGGCCAAGTGATCTCCAAAGGTTAAAGCAGCAGGTTAGGATGACAAATACAATTCAGAATAAAATCCTTTGTCACTTTAAAAAGCACTGCCCAAACCTGGCCCAGCCGCCATCATTTAACATAACCTACAACAAATCTGAATAACAGGTATGACCAGTTGTAAAAAAACAACACATTGTTTTTTTATAGTTATTTGTTATGCTAACTATTCTGTATTTATGTACCTGATGTGCAAAAAATGATGCCATGAAATCTCACTCTTATTTCTGACGAAGTGGACTTGATCCATGAAAACTGACATTAACGTACAGAGTTAATCTTTCAAGTGCCACAGTGGTGTTTTTTTTTTTGTATTTTTGTTCTGTTTAATCTCTACTACAAAGAGTTGTTGTGAGCATTAAAATGAGAAAATTATGCACACCAATCTGAGCTGTTTGGCTTAAGGTTTAGATAAAGTCAGATCCTTATGGACAAGCAAGCCACTTTAATTGCTGAAAATATTGAAGGGTAATTGGTAATCCTAACTGCTTTAATGATTGCAGTAAAAGCATTGAAAACATGTGGCCATCCAGATGCTATTGGACTACACATCCCATTATATAAAACCATCAGCATTTCAGCATGCTGGCTGAAATTTATAGATGACAGATAACAGCACTTGAGAGGGCTACATACTGTATCTGTCACCTCTGATTTAATGGAAGTTTTATCATTGTTTTATTATTGGGATTTGTACCATGTCAAAGGGGGAAATGGGAAAACAAATGCCATGGCAATATTCAAAAGCTTAATCTGAGAAATATTCAGCTTTACATTGTCAGGAGAAGGCAGTCAAAAATGTAGTTAGGTCATCATCCCGAATTATAATTATATATGTAATCACAACTGGAACAAGATTATCAACAGAAAAGCAGTGACATGAAGTTCAAGTCTATGAATAATCAAGGGATGCTTGAAATAAACTGATCTTCCAAACTGTGGTACAAACTGGGCTAATCTGTAATTCCAGGAGTAACATTCAGATAAGGAAATAGTTACCCCTTCTTTTCCTTCACCCTTCCTAAATGTTCTTAAACTGTTATCTCCTGGCATTTTCTTTTTTCTTCCTTTAAGAGGGGTGGCATGCTATCAAAATAAATTTGAAAAATCTATGTCTGGGAGAAAAATTTCCTTTAAATCATAAATACAGATTGTGTCAAAATATTATACATATCAGAGCGTTAACAAAACAGCAAAACAAAAATGTTGGGGCACCTTAAATACTAACTGCTGTATTTAAATGTGGGCTTTTGTGGATCAAGTCCACTTCATTAGACAACATTTTTCTATCTTTTTTGCCATTTTGCTTTGTTTATTCTCTGATATGCTTTCACAGACTAACATGGCTACCACTTCAAATATTTTGTCTAAATACAAATTTTCTGCAGATGTTTTCAGAATGAGCAGCTTCATGAAGAAAACAGGGTAGATTTCACCCATGACTGAAAATATGTGGAAGTGATACAGACATACCTGTCAAGTTTTGGAATTGGAAATAAGGGAAATTTCCTGGCAAATACGGGATACTTGACAGTTATGCTTATCCTGTGCTGCCCTCCAATGGTGGCAATAGGGCATTGCAGTCTAATTAATAAGGGATGACAGTGGGAAAGAGGGTAAAATAAGGGGTTTTCCTGGCCAATAAGGGATACTTGATAGCTATGGATACAGAACAGAAAGACACTGAAGCAAAATGTTGTTTTCACTGTGTCCTTTACTCTAATTCAGGGGTTTCCTACCTTTTTATACTCCAGACAACTGAGCAGATCAGACAATCCTCCCCCGCCCCCCGCCCCCCAAAGTGGAGGCATTTACAGCTGTTGTTAATGCGGCCACTTCCGCATTTACAACAGTTGTGGGCATGTTTATGCATTCACTGGCGCATTTTATGGCTGACATAAATGCATCCACTTCCACTTCCGGGTGTGGCATGGGCCACATGAAATGGTGTCATGGGCCAGGTCTGGCCCACGGGCCATAGGTTGGGAATCCCTGCTCTGATTTCCAGAACTTGAAGGGTTTTTAAATCGTGAATATGAAGAATTCCATGAATGGTGGTGATTTGTTTTTAAAGTGTAGTGAAATTTTTCCCTGTCTTTAATGTCAATAGATAAAGCTCTACAAAGCCAGGAAAGAACCATCCAGTACTTATGTGCCATTGGGTATTAAAAGTAAGGAGCTTCTCAGAATAGTAGGTAGGAAATGATACTCAAATTCAGCCTAGCCATAAGGATAGACTAAAAAAAGGAATTATCAGCCATGCAGATTGGTTCTCTTGTTTCCTTCTCTGCTCAATTTCAAACAAATGGCAGGAACCCAGTCATTCCAACAAGTTTATGGGGAACCTGATGTTCTCATCACCTGTCTGAGCAACTGTCTGAATTTACAAAGTAACGCTACTTTGTCACTTTGAGGTTTTGAAATCTGAACATTTGTGTCAGTGAGTTCCACAAGGTTAAACATGCATCACTCTGGGGAAAAAGGAATATTTCCTCTCCACTTGCTTCTCCAGGCAGATGGAGCCTGAGACTGGCCATTGCCATGCCATGCATTGCATCTCTTCTAAAATGTCTTTTCCAAAGCCTGCACTGAAGGTCACCGCAAGAAAAGAGATGAAAAGCTACCATTTTGCCTTCATTTTTGCTTTGAGCCCTCAGCATGCTTTCAACAGGAACTCAAAGTGTCACTGCTCAGTCAAGCTTTGATGCCCATGCGTGTTGAAGCTCAACAAAAAGATCCCAGGAGACACAATGAACTCAAAATGCCCCATCTCATACAACTCTGGCATCCTTTTGCTTTTGCCCCACCCCCCTACATCCAAAAGCTTCATTTATGATTCTGTCATTGGGCATTTGCTGTCACATCTCGCACGGAATCCAGCAGCTGTACAAAATCCTCATAATTGCTGCTTTTACCTAAAAGGAAAATAAGCACATCACAGTTTGGCCCCATCAGATGCCCATCCTTTTCTACCCTGCTAGTTCTACTGCCCACATGTTCTGAACAACATCCTAACATGCAAGGCAGTCATCAGCAGGAGACAACCTCTCAGTCAATTCATGCTCGATGTGGAGTGACTAGCAACAGTGTGCTTCATGGCAACTGCTGAGCCAGGAGTGGAAGCCTATGAGTGTGAAGAGAAGAGGGACCCGTAGCATGGGGTACACAGCATATTTTGAATGCCCAGGTTCAGTGTCTCCACTTTATCCAAACATAATGTGAAACTTGAAGAGCCAATCAGAAAGAAGATATTACAATATTCATATTATTAAATATTATAATAATAGTCAATTCAATTCTGAGTTACAGTGACCCTTTCCCGAGTTTCTTAGGTGGTGAATACACAGATGTGGTTTACCATTCCCCTCTTCTGGAGGGATCCTAGGACTGTGCAGCTTGGCCAAGGCCACGTTAGCTGGCTCTTCTCTCTAAAGCAGTGTTTCCCAACCTTCATACCTGTCAACCATCCCGATTTGCCTGGGAAAACCCCATAATTTGACATCCATTGACGTCATAACCCGCCCTCGCTGCCAAAAAACCATAATTTGGCAGTGGGGGGAAAATGCTTTCCGTGCATGCACGGAAGTGCTACGCCGCTTGCGCAGCCCCTACGCTGTGCAAGCGGCATAGCGCTTCCGCGCATGCGTGGAAGGGGTAAAACCCTTCCATGCATGCATGGAAAGCGACCTGCGCACAAGCGATGTGCGCAGGTCCTGTTTTTCCAGAGCCGCGGGTTGACAGGTATGCCAACCTTTAGTTTTTGGACTTCAATTCCCAGAAGCCTAAGTCATTTCCGGAAAGCACTGATCAGTCGATTTACTGATGTAGGCTTTCGGGATTTGTGGTCCCCAGTGGGGCATGGGCCCCATGTTGGGAACCACTGCTCTAGGGAATCACTCTCCCAACCTCTAGCTCTGCAGCTAGATACCCAAACCACTGAGCTGTTCAGTCATGGTCAAATATCTCACATTTCTTGACAATCTGGTCACGGGCACCATAAATTGGATATGACATGATGGCCCATAACAACACCAAAGGAAGACCATCATGCTAGAAAAATCTCAACTTATAATAGGTCAGTGATGGCTAACCTTGGCACTCCAGGTTTTCTTGGACTTCAATTACCTTCAGAAGCCTAAGTCAGCACTCCTGGTGATCAGGGCTTCTGGGAACTGAATTTCAAGAACAGCTGGAGTGCCAAGGTTAGCCATCAGGGTCATAGGTCATCCTTTCCCAACCTTATGTCCTCAAGAAGATTGAGTGAATGGCATCCATCATCCCCCAGCAGGTAGAACCAATGGTTTGTGATCCGGCACCATTGGAAGATATGCCAATTTGGGGGAATACAGCAATGATTTATAAGATGTTATTCCTTCTCCTCCTCCTTTTCCTCTGGATCATTCTGTTTTTTTGTGAAAACAGCTAGTCTTCCCCTTTCAATTCAAAATGTCCCAAGACAACGGCAACAGGAATCAAGAAAGCTAAACTTCCCCAAATGGGATTGTACTAAAGGTTGTCTGAGTGACAGAAAAAAATAGTAAAGGTCTCCCTTGCTTGAAAGTCAGCCATATCTGACTCTAGGGTTCAGTGCTCATCTCTGTTTCAAAGCCAAAGAGCCAGCACTGTCTGGTTCTGCAGACGTTTCCATGGTCATGTGCAATGATGCACTGAGGCCGGTTCTCAATGGTTCTTGTGAACCGGTAGTGGAAATTCCCCCAGGCCATGCCCACCTGGCCAGCCATGCCCACCTCCCCACGCCACCCCACCCACCTCTGCCTCTTCTCCCTGCATTCTGGGCGTGTCCAGGAGCTGAGGAGGAAGAGCCGCTGGAGCCAGGGGCAGGGAGGAAGAGGAGCCATGTCAGGCTCCCTGAGGAGGAGGAGGAAGCGTGGCTGGGTTCCGCATAGCTGCACCACCGCTGCCGCCATTGCCCAGGCATTCCTTTTCCCTCCCGAGCCTCCGTGGCCCTGGGGATGGGGAGGAGGAGGAATTGCCACTGCTTTTTCTATCAGCAGCACAACTCTTGCGATGCCTGGACTTCCTGCAGGATGTCCAGACATTGTGAGAGTTGCGCTGCTGCTAGAAGGGGCAGCAGTAGCACCATTTGGGCTGCTCCAGGCCACGCGGCAGGAGCTCTTCCCTTCCCTTCACCTGGCATCAGCAGTAGCAGCGCCAGACAGGCAGAGTTCACACCGGTCGGCTGGAAGATCGGTCAAGAGCTGAGGCCAAGGGGATGCAAGATCCTCTCACCCTTCCTCCCAGCCACACATACCGCCTTGGCCTCAGTCCTCGACCGACCTTCTGCCCGCCCGGTGTGAACTCTGCCTGCCTGGCACTTCTGCTGCTGACACCGGGGGAAGGGAAGAGCTCCTGCCATGCACCACCACCCGAGTGGGACCCTGCACCACTTAAGGAGGAGTCACATGGCCACCTAGCCACACCCACTGGGTTGGTCATGCCCACCGAGTTGGCCACACCCACAAAGTGGGTAGTATTTTTTTAGAGTTCATCACTGGTCATGTGGTAGGCATGACTAGACCCCAGAGTGCATGGAACACCATTTACCTTCCCACTGAAGTGGTCCCTATTGATCTACTTGCAATTCCTTGCTTCCGAACTGCTAGGTTGACAGGAGCTGGGACAAAGACGGGTGCTCATTCCATCCTGCAGTACTCGGGAATTGAACTGCTGACCTCCCGCCTTCCAGTCATTGTCTTAGCCACTTGAGTGACTGCAGTCCCTTAAAAAAATTAGTCCCTGCCAAAAACAATGAAGACTTCTTTGAACGATGTTGCCCTCACCCCCCACTTGTCTGGATAAAGAATCAGCTGAAGCAAGCAAGACAGAGAGCGATTCCATTTGGAACTGGAGAGAACTGCTTCTTCACCTGTTCATCCGGCATAATATATAAACCTCCCTGCAGTTGCCATCCTTTTTATCTGCTTTCCAACAGGGCAAAGTGAGAAAATAAATCTTTACCAATGCAATTTTCTTTCCAAACAAAGAGATATTTACTCATGCACGCTTCTTACCCAAAGTACTGGTAGCGAGGAAAGCTGAACACAAGCCTATATGAGATTCTTCAAAACTTTTGTTTGGTCAAACAGGCTCATTTAAATTATTCTGCAGTAAGATCCTGTAATCAGACAAGGGCAAGAGAGATCCTGAAATGAACCTGACATGACAACACACATCCCAGGTTAATGTACGTATCCAAGCATATAACTCCTTGTCACATTTCAAGTACTTGCTATTTAAAAAAAGACAGAAAAGTCTGTTTTGAAATAGTGACTTGTTGTCTACAGAAATATGTCAAAATACATCTTTTGACCATGGAGAAATCTCAGCAGACAAGAAATTCATTTCCATGGTTATGTGGCAGGCATAACTAGACACATAACCATGCATGGGATGCTGTTACCTTTTCCACCAAAGTGGTACCTATTTATCGACTTGTGATTTCTTGCTTTCAAAATGCTGCGTAGGTTGGTGGGAACTAGGACAGAGACAGGAGCTCACTCCATCATGCAGCACTCGGGTCTCAAACTGCCAACCAGTCATCAAGTTCAGCATCTTAACCACTAAGCCATCGCAGTCTCTTGTAATGAGACATTACTGACTGTGAAAGCTAAACAAGTATTAGCATGTCTAGCAGGAACGTTTTGTTTTGCCTTTTACAAGTGAAATCAACACCAAAATGCACTTTATCTGTCCACTCCCATCCTTATGCCAAGAACAGAGCGTGGGAATATTATTTTTACATATGAGTACAACTTCTAAAACTTTCCACTTTTTGTGCCTGCTACCTTTTGTGCCTGGGGGGGTCTTTGGATCCATATTGCCAAAAAGTAACTTTTCTGTCCACTAGCCATCTGGCTATAATTCTGCACTGATTCACTCTCTTTGACAGTTCCTTTCAGACTTTTTTTTTAAATAAAGATATGATATATTATTGTCTTCCTCACCCGATAACATATTAATCATCAAATTATTCCACTCTGAATTGTTTGCTCACAAAATGCCCTGCACAGACAAGACGTAATGACATCTAGAATGCACCTCAGCTAGCATAATGAACCTCCATGTTCAAAGGTACCATGCCACCAAAGGGAAACGATGGGAAAGGGCTACTTAAAAAATAAAAAGCAACAAAATTCAGTGCAAACACATTTGCACAGGGCGAATTAAAGCAATATTCCTATTCCCACATTACATCTATTTGGTATGCTTCACGATGATGGAAGGAAAGTGGCAACCTTAACTCAGCACTGGAGGTATACACTGGGGTCCAACACCAGACACTCCCTCTGACATAGTTTGTGGGGTTGAGTCTACGATGTTTTTTCATATAGTGTCATTTGAAGTGTTTTTACATCATGATAATTTGTTATTCTGCAAATGTATTTGGGATTTTTTGGAATATTTTGAAATGTCTTTGTATTATGATAATGTAGTACCTTGTAATTGAAATTGTAACTGTGATATTTTGTAACTTTCTTAGCTGCCCAGAGTCGCTTTGCAAGTTGGGTGGCATACAAGTCCAACCGCCGCCACCACCAGTACCTCTTAATTTCCTCCGCATTTGGATTATTCAATCATAAGGTCTCCCAATTCTATTTATCAAGAAATTTGTAAATATTGGTAAAGTCGTGTATTCAAAATTGACCAAAAACTTCCACAGCCAAAGAAAATGATTTTTTGTATTGTTTTCAGAGGTTGGGAAAGTTACTTTTTTGGGCTGCGTTAATTCAAAATCTGTTGAGTATTTTAGCGCAATCAAAGCACGCAGTGAGTGCTAGTATAATGACCATAGAGATTTTTTTTTAAAAAAAAAACTAAACTAAAGGAAATTGTTAATACTGCCATGTACCTAACTAACACATAGGAAAGTTTCTGTCTTCCTGGCTCTAGGGGTCACCTGATCTATTTTTGCATGTATTAAGACTTTGTTGTTCAGGTCTCTCTCTCTTGCTTTTTTGCCTTTGGAGGGGAAAATGTATAGTTGAGGTCCACATGGCAGGGCTAAAAGAACTGAAAGACTCTAACTTAAACCATATTTATTTCTGAAACTATTCTTATCAAGAATACAGAGCACATCTATATTACCCACACCTAACTTGTGAGTAAACAATACCTTTGTTCTTTCTAAACATTTAGTGAAGTGTAATTAACGCTGAGCTAAACAGGAAGTAAAAGCCTTGGAGAACTTGCATTTCAAACCAAGATTGCATAAAAAGTTGGGTTTCACTTATCAGTGATAACTTTCATTCTTCGAGTATATAGTTTGTGAATCCCCACTATTGGGTTATGCGCCTGCGCAGAACATCGATGTTCAGCGCAGGCGCATAACCCAATAGTGGGGATTCACAAACTATACGAAGGAGAATGTTGGGGTTTCACTTACCAGGGATAACTTTCGTTCTTCGAGTATATAGTTTGTGAATACACACTATTGGGTTATGCGCCTGCACAGAACATCGATGTTCTGCGCAGGCGCATAACCCAACAGTGGGGATTCACAAACTATACGAAGGAGAACTTAACAGAATCTCCCACCTCCAACAGATTAGTTGGAGGGCGATTTGGGCCTTTGTATCTCCAAACATTTCTTCTCCCAAGCTATGCTCTGCCTGTAACTTGCCTGCTCTTCATTTGGAGAGATGACATTTAGGAGAGGGAACACATCAAGGTTTTGGTCAACCCACTCCTGGATTCGGTGGTGGGGGGGGGGGAGGACTCATATCTCCTCTTTATTCCACAGCTGCTGGCTTGTCGCAAATCAGCCGAGTTAGGGAGCTGTGTCAGCGGAGACACTCCTGTGCAGCTACCGCGAAGTTCACAGAGGAAATTGATATTCGCTGCAAATTATTTTGGATGATTTACTGGAATGAATTAACTTCCAGGAACGTGGGGGGAATCGTAATACCCGCTTCTGCTATTTAGCCACAATCCTGGAGTTAAGCATCTTGCCTTCCGCATCACTAGATGTCATGAACAGAGCATCCAACCAGCCAGGACATTTAAGCAGGGGTGGGAAACACCAAAGGAACTAACTGTGTTTCAGTGTCCCTGTGTATACTGAGCATTACAATATCCCTACCAACCATGGTAAGGAGCTGTTAACATCTGCCTAATGCCTAATGATCCTTCGGGGAAATGTTGCCATGAAAATGTATATAATTATAACAGAATCTGTGAATTTGCTCTGTCAACTTCATGAAAACAGAGATCCTGCCAGCTGGAACAATTGCCTCCTTCCTGAGTGCTTTCTGACAGATCTGTCTCAGCCAAGGAGCAAACAACCCCATATATTGACTGCTGCTACAATTATGGCTGCGGTGGCTCAAGTGGTTGAGATGCTGAACTTGAAGACTGGAAGGTCAGAGTTCGATTCCCGGGAACTGCACAATGGAGTGAGCTCCTGTCTGTGTCCCAGCTTCTGCCAACCTAGCAGTTCAAAAGCAAGAAATTGGAAGCAGATAAATAGGGACCACTTCAGTGGGAAGGTAAACAGCATTCCATGTACTCCGGTGTTGAAACATGCCAGCCAACTGTCCATGGAAATTTCTGCAGATGCAGACAGAGCTGGCTCTTTGGTTATAAAAAGAGATGAGCACTGAACCCTAGAGTTGGATACGACTGGCTTTCAAGCAAGGGCAACCAATTATGGAAGAATCCCAAGGTGAGTTATGGACCAGGTCATGTCAGGAATGTGTGTGTTTGTGTGTGTGTGTGTGTGTGTGTGTGTGTGTGTGTGTTGGGGGGGGGGGCAGATACAACTGGACAATGTCCCCATGTCCAAAAGCAAACTCGACACAAATTTAAGACAAACACTGCAGGAAATAATCTGGGCTGACACCAGTGTGGTTTGTTTCCTTCTTAACAGGGAAGTTGTTTTCCAAAGAAATATCTACAGGCTGAAGTGATAAAGTCCATTCTAGTCTCCCAGACCTGACATATATATCATTCTACCTGCAATCCAAGTTAGTATTCCGGAGACATGATTCCAACAGATTGTCACATTTGAGGAATCATGCTTGCATACAAAACAAAGCAAGCTAATTTGCAAAGTACAGAAGGGGTGACAACATTCAGCATGATGTTTTAAACCAGGGATTCTCAACCTTTTAAGCCATGGACCAGACTATGCCCCCTCAGACAGCAAAGCAGACTGGACTGCCCCCCCCCAAAAAAATAAAATAAAATTGCTGTAATACATGTCTGTGGCTGTTATAAATGCATTTATGACAGCCACGGGCACATTTATGTCTATTGTAAATGCTTCCACTTCTGGTGGTGGTGGTGATGTGGGCCACATGAAATGGTGATGTGGGCTGGGTCCGGCCCACAGGCCAGAGGTTGAGAACCTCTGATTTAGTTAACAAATTTCTTCTTCTAACAATATGCTGCTCTGCATAAGATAAATTCTGGCTCGCCGAAACTGAATTTTCCTGCTAGATTTCAGAGCATCTCCCCCTCCCTCCATGCTAAGGAGACCCATGAGGAGTGCAGTATGTCTCTTCACACAGAGCTCCATTGCACACCTCAGAGATTTTGGTAAAATGCAGTTCCACTGCCTTGCCTGTTGACATGCTGATGAGTGATTTGCAAGCATCAAAACATTTCCCCCCACTTCTTCAACATTCAGGCAAGGATAGAGAGTTTCAAAAGGGTGGTGGAGGACAAAGCAAAAGCCTTGCAACAGATTTGCACTTGGGTAGGATTTAACCAAGACAACACATCTGTCACCACTTCTGCACAACACCTCCTTTGAAGCATAGCTTCTCCAGCCAACATGCCTCTCTGCCTGAGTGGAGGTTTGGAGGGCACTTCAGAGATAAAATACAGTCTGAATCACTCAATATCTGAAGCCTGCCCATACCGCCACAGACAGGAGCCTAGAGAGAAAGATGCAAACCACAAATATAGGCTCTTCCAGTAATTCTGTCTGGCACGGAAAAGAGGAAAACATCAGCTCCTGATTGCAAATTATGACCTAGAAAGCTTTAGCACCCCCCAAAAAAGCAAACTCTATGGGCCTTGTCTAGTGAGTGGCTTAGGAAGGTAAAACTAGGACATGTATCAACTTTCCTATCTCAAGCACCTCTACAAAGAAGGATGTATGTCCGAGCATTAAAGGAAGGAAATCCACATGGAGACATTGCCGCAGTACCACTGTGTGTATACTCTCCAACTATGTTGAAATCCTCACCTCATCCTTGAGTGAGTCTGTGGCAGCATTTATATATTTCCATTTCTCTGAGAAGACCCTTCCTCTGTCAATGGAGGAATGTCAATGGAAAAGCCATTCTTCAAAGGGTAATGCAAGGGGATTGTTCATTTATGTGTCTTTGGACCTGAAACTGGTAGTGATGCCATTCTTTTTTATGCTCCGATCAATGATGTTGCACTAAATAAGATAAGGAAATTTATTGCCACCCACCCTGAACTTCCTTTAGTTTGCCTTCCAGTTTTCTCCACTTTCAATGGTGACACATGAGGAATCCATAGGGGTACTGCTTTGCCATGTTAATGTCTCCCGGTGTCTTTGTTCCTTCTGATGCTCCCCCCTGTAAAGTACAAATGCCCTGACTCATATCTTATTTCAACATATGCCCAAAGATACAACGCCATGAGCTGCAACCAATGGGAAGCAACAGAGGTATTGCCCTCCCCACACACTCGTGCCAAAATTTAGGTAAAGGTAAAGGTCACATCTTGCTCGAAAGCCAGTTGTGTCCAACTCTAGGGTTCAGTGCTCATCTCTGTTTCATAGCCGAAGAGCCAGCACTGTCTGCTTCTGCAGATGTTTCCGTGGTCATGTGGCATGCATGCCTAGACACCGGAGAGCACAGAACACTGTTTACCAAAATTTAGAAGGCACCAAAATCTCAAAATGAATTTACCAACAAATGTCAAGAAAACATAGATTAAAAAAAATCATTTGTATTCTTAGGGGGGACACTCTTCTCCTTTTCCTTGGAGGGTTCAAAGGATTATGCATCAGAGAATCATGGATGGAGCAAGATGTCAGTTTCTCAGGGTGTCCAAACTACCAGTTAGGACTCTGAGCGGTCATCCCTACTAATTACCTTGAAAGCTGTAAATGGCTTTGGATCCAGGTTACTTGAAGAATTTCTTCTGTATTAAGCTATGTCTTCTATACCTATAAGAAGAGGGTTGCATGGTACGTGTCTGGCATGCATGTCCACACCTGGCCCAACCATCATGTACTGAGCCAGCTGGCCACACTTACCTAATTACCCTGCGAGCATCGCTGCAAGGGTCCGACTGCTGAGAGTGGGGCAACCGCCCCATGAACACTAACAAAAAAAATAAAACTACAAGGCCCAGCATCCTCCATGCCGGGCAACCCCTCAGCCAATTAGGCTGAAGGGCGCGAGCGCAGAGAATGCTGGGAAGCCAGCGTGCACGTAAAAAAAAAACCACTGATGCGCCAGCTAACCAACCACTTCCTCGTGGCCCCGGTGACAAAGGCTGTCGCTGGCCTCGACGTGGCTATGGCGGGGTTGCAGGGAGGAGGGGGAGACCCTCTTCTCCCTGTGGCCCTGGTGATGAAGGCCAGTGTTGGCCTCATCACTTCCCTCAGGGAGAAGAAGGCCGAGAACGGGGCTCTGTTTGCTACCTTTGCCTCCCGGAGGGAAGCCATCACTTTCCGTGGGGTGCGGGGGTGAAGGCACTGGTGCCTTCGTCCCCCTCCCTCAGAGGAAAGCAAACTACTTCCCTGGGAAGCAAAGGCAGTGAACGGCACTCCATTCGCTGTCTTCACCTCCCAGAGGGAAGTGAGCCCCTTCCACATTCAGCCCTTGCCTGTCGCAGATGGGGCTTGCTTTCTCTGACAGACAAGGGACGAATGCAGAGTACCACTCCCCCCACCTCTCTCTCTGTCTCTCTCTCACACATACATACCGGGAACCCCTGCCTTGCCGGGCAGTTATTATCTGTGTGTTGGTGGTTGGTTTGGGTTTTTTTGGGGGGGAGGGGGGGTGCAGCCCCCCCAAAAAAACACCCCAACCACCCACTCATGGATAATAACTGCCCAGCAGGGTTGGTCAATAGCTGCTAGTAGGATCTAAAAGAGAGAGCCTTATTTATATCTCATCTACAGGAGAAACAAGACAGGTTGTGGCAAAAGGCAAGGTCCTATTTTTGAGCCACACCAACATGAGAAATAGAGGCCGCAGTGGCTTAGTGGTTAAGATACTGAGTTTGATGACCAGAAGGTCAGCAGTTTGAGACTTGAGTGCTGCATGACAGACTGAGCTCCTGTTGTCTGTCCCAGCAAATGCATCAAGTCAATTCTAATTCTGAGCTATAATTTTCACAACCTGGAACATGGGGTGTTTGTAGAGAGCAGGGGGTGGGGGTGGGGAGTCCATGTGTCGCCCAGGCTGTTTGTGAATGTAGATGCTAGCTGACACAAGTGCAGACAGAATCTCCATCAGAGGCATGTCTCTGAGCAAGGTTGTATTTGGCCAGGAACTAGTTGTACGTTAAGTCAGCAGTTTGAGACCTGAGGGCTGCACAATGGAGTAAGCTCCAGTCATCTGTCCCAGCTCCTGCCAGCCAAGCAGTTCAAGAACAAAAAAAAAATTGCAAGTAGATAAATAGGTACTGCTTTGGAGGGAAAGGTAATTCCATCTGTACAACTAGGACATCTATCGACTTTCCTATCTCAATCACCTTTACAAAGAAGAATGTATGTTCAGCTAATCATTCTGAGTATGAAAGGGAGGGAATCCTTGCAGAATCCTTGCTCCAGTAGCACTGTGTGTATTGTTGTTCAGTCACACAGTCGATCCCGACCCTTTGTGACCCTATAGACCATTGTCCTCCAGGCACCTCTGTCTTTCACCATCCTCCTCAGCCCGCCTGTGTGTATACACTCCAACTTTGTTAAAATTCTCACCTAATTCTGGGAGCTCAGTCCATGGCACAGCACTTGGGTCTCAAACTGTTGACCTTCTAACCTTCCAGTCATCAAGCTCAACATCTAGATATGCCTGCCGCATGACCAGGGCAACAGATGCAGACAGTGCTGGCTCTTTGGGGGCAAACAGTGCTGGCTCTTTGGCTGTAAAGGGTGATGAGATCCACCCCTTAGAGTCAGATATGAGATCTTGCCCTTTACATGAGACATAGGTTACACCAGGAAACATGGGTACATCCCTCTCTCTCTTTTTCCTTTCAGCAGGCAGCTATTTAAAAAATTCTGTAGTATTTTGCCTCGCCAGCCATTTATGTCTAAAGCGAAGGCATTCAGCAACCACACCTACCTCCATTGCACTGAATTCTACTGCAGTTTATATAATACTGCAGCAGTGTTGCCGTACCCTTGTGATTTCATTTGCTGCAAGTTGCCCTGAATGATGCATTAGCATTAGAAGGAGAGACTAAAAATGTATACCCTGAGTATATGAAGCCACCTTCCTGCCCATTCCATTCTTTATGCCCCTCAGGGTGAAGATGATATAGGGCTTGACACCTTTTCTTCCCCCCTCTCCATGTCAAACAATGACACCCAGCATTCAACATATTTAAGTGCAGAGAAAGTTATGCTGGGTTCTTAATTGCTCATTGTTCTCCCTTTAAAAGCACCTTCAATTATCATTTCATTACCTTGTAAAACTGGTTGTTGTTGTTCTAATCTATTCAGAGATGGAGAGCATCTTTCCAAAGGAGCTGAGACTGAATAACCCCTCATTGGCCAAATCCACAGTGGCCATGGCATTCAGCCGCTTCCATCCCTCAGCAGGGAACACTATGCTCCATTCTTAAGTGGGGTTTCTCTTTTCTCTGTGCCAACTCTCCCATAGATCAAATTGGCAAAGAGAAATATGTACATTGTCAGCCTTCAGATACTTTGTGCAGAAGAGAAATTTGGGGGGGGGGGAGACTACTTAGTTTGCTTGCATACAATTCAGGGGAACAAACAAAATATGAAAACCAAAACCAATAGGTTTATAAAATGCTATCAAATGTACTTTAGTAAATAGTCCCCTTTGCCCAAAAATGCATACGTAAATCATATGTGACTGGCTTTCGAGCAAACGAAACCTTTACCTTAAATCATATACCTGCATATGTTACAGTGCAAAGTAGTTCCCCCTAGTTAAAACTAGCTCTGATTAACTGTGTTTCTGAGAACTAGAATTAACTGACAATGAAAGAGCCATTTCTAGTGAAAACTAGTTTTCACTAGTTCTAACTAAACCTCTTAGTTAAAACTAGAATTTCCTAAAAATAAGTGAAAGTGTGAGGTTTATACTCTGTTACAAGTAGACAGTGGAGGCTGCTCCTTTGTGACAACAAGCTTTTCCAGCCAAAGCAAAAAGCAGCAAAGAGCAGAGTTAGTCAGAACTAGTTTTAACTAGGGAAAACTAGTTTTCACTGTAACACATACACAGTATATGATGGGAGTTCTCAACCTTTTTAAGCCAGGGGCCGGGTCACACTCCCCCAGAGAGCTTCAGGGGCTGGAAAGCCATTTTGTCCTTCCTACACCACATAGCACTT
Organism: Bradypodion ventrale; assembly: GCA_035047345.1. Lineage (NCBI taxonomy): Eukaryota > Metazoa > Chordata > Lepidosauria > Squamata > Chamaeleonidae > Bradypodion > Bradypodion ventrale. Next base: position 30,873,174 of record JAWDJE010000010.1, on the reverse strand, counting down.
CCTGGTGTGGTGGAGGCGGTGGTGGTGGGGCACATGAAATGGTGCTGCAGGCTGCATCTGGCCCACAGGTTGCAGGCTGAAAATTCCTGATCTATAGGGTTCGGTGCGCAGCCAAAGAGCCAGCGCTGTCTGCTTCTGCAGCCATTTCCATGGACATCTGGCAGGCATGACTAGACAGAGAATGCTATTTATCTTCCCACCCAAGGGATACCTGTTTATCTAATTGCAATTTCCTGCTTCCGACCTGCTAGTGTGGCAGGAGCTGGGACAGAGATAGCTCACTCCATCTTGCATCACTCTGGTCTTGAACTACTGACCTACTGACCTTCCAGCCATCAAGATCAACGTCTTAGCCACTAAGCCACCGCATTTATCGGTCTGTCTGTCTTTATTAACACATACAAAATTTATGCAAATGTTCTTTTCTTGATGTATGAACACCATATCAGCTGTCTCTCTTATTACAGATTCTGTAGCTAATCAGATGCTATTAGCCACCCACCCAGTTAAGTGCTGCTAAAGTAATTTAGATGCTCCCCAACATGGAAGTAAGTGTTAGCCTGTCAGTTAGCTTCTGTAACTGAAAGGCACCCAGCTAGTTCAGATGTTGATGTCCCATTCTTACCAATTTTTCTCCCGTCTGTCTAAAAGTTTTGCTGTCTTCTTAGAGGCAAAAGCCACTTGATGCAAGCCAGTTTGGAGCTACCATGAATTCCACATCAAGAAAATGAGGCTTGGGTAAATCCATTCACGTGCTGTTTAGTTTATGTGAATCCCGTACATAACTGTCTAAACTGCTGCAAACACTTCTGAAATAAGCATGAAAATTGGTTTCCAGGCTCCAGCAGTTTCTAAATAATGAATGCTTAAGATATATATATCTTTGTGATGCTGCTTTTCTTTTCTTTCTCCCCCCCAAAAATTATATATATATATATATATATATATATATATATATATATATATATATATATATATATATATATATATATAGAGAGAGAGAGAGAGAGAGAGAGAGAGAGAGAGAGAGAGAGATAGAGATAGAGATAGAGATAGAGATAGAGATAGAGATAGAGATAGATAGATAGATAGATAGATAGATAGATATAGGGGGGGAGAAAGAAAAGAAAAGCAGCATCACAAAATTGATAGGGGAAAAAGTACAGTAAATCTCTATGTAAACCTTGGTGAGAGGGAGACAGAGGGCAGGACAAGGGAAATCCAATCCATACCAAGCAAGTAGGTATCAATAAAAGGCAATGAAAACCATTCTAAAAGGATGACAAAAGATAAAGGAAGGCTGTTTGAAGCTTCAATGCCTTGAAATAATCTTTTGTTCTATGTTTCCGCAAAGGTTCATAGGATTCTAGCTGGCTTTGACACAGATGTCATCCATATAAAACTGGAGCAAAGGGGTAGATTGCATTTTGGAGATGCCTGGGCTTGGAATATGATGAGGGAATTTATGAAAAGTCAAGCTTCACAATGAGGGATGTAAACTCTTGTGGTTGGTTTTTTCCCCCCCTCAATCTTGCAAACAACATGAAGAACCCTCAGAGTAATTCTCTTCACTCCATCAGATGGCACTAAAGTTTGTGCTGCTATCTAAGAGAGAAGGAATGGGATTTTTGTTTGTTTGCACAATCTACGCTGTGTCAATCATGCAAAAGGTGAAAAATCACAATGGCTGTGGCATTTCCACATAGATGTCCAATGTTTAGAAGCACTGAACTGTACACAAATTTTTGTTGAGAGACAGTTTTGCTCAGGTTATTGAACCCCTGGTGAGGTTATAAGAACAGCCTTGCTGGAACAGGCCACAGCCCATCCAGTCCAGCTTTCTGTCTCATATAGTGGCTCACCATTTCCTTCAGGGTATTCCCAAGGAGATGCCTTCACCTGCTTAGGATTCCCTGGAAATGGCATTGAGAGAGATCCTGCCTATCTCTCCAACCCGGAGGTTGTCCTTAAGTATCCATAATTATAGCCATTGATACCCTTGTCCTCCATGAACTTGTCTAATCCTTTCTTAAAGCTGTCAAGACTGACAGCTGTCACCACTTCTTCTGGCAGGGAGTTCCATAGACCACTGATCCTCTGGGTGAAAAAGTACTTTCTCTTATTTGTTTGAGAACTAGTACCCAAAGGTTTCATGGAGTGTCCCCTAGTTCTAGTGTTATGCGATAGGGAAAACAGTTTTTCCTTATCTACTTTGTCCACACCGTGCATGATTTTATAAACTTCAATCAGGTCACCTCTTAGACGCCGTCGTTCAAGAGTGAAAAGGCCCAACCGTTGCAGCCTCAGATGGTAAGGAAGGTGTTCCAGTCCCCTAATCATTCTGGTTGTCCTCCTCTGCACTTTTCCCAGCTCCATAATATCCTTCTGGAGGTATGGCGACCAGAACTGTACGCGGTATTCCAGGTGGGGACTCACCATAGATTTATAAAGAGGCAAAATGACACTTGCTGACTTATTTTCTATCCCCTTCCTAATGATCCCTACCATTGAGTTTGCTTTTTTCACTGGAGCTCCTCACAATCTCTCACAGTTTTCACTACCCTGTATAATTTAGTGTTGTCACCAAATTTGGCAATCTTGCTATTTACTCCTATGTCTAGATCATTTATGAAGAGGTTGTAAAGCAGGTTAAAAAATTAGTGCTCGATGTTTTATAAAGATGTTTATAGATGTTCTATAGATGAAGAATGCCATGGGCTTTGAAGAGTTCAAACTGAGGTGTCAATGACAGACTAAACCATGGGTTCTCAACCTATGGCCCATTGGCTAGATCCACCATGTGGTGCCAAATAATCCAGCCCCTTACCACGCTCAAGCCGGTGGTGGCGGAATTAGGCTTGGACTCATTTATGGCTGTCGTCAACACATTTACTACAGCCATAAATGAGTCCATGTCCATCGTAAATGTGTTTATGACAGCTGCAGTTGTGTTTTACAGCAGTGTTTATGGTGGGAAGAACCACCAGACTGGCCTGCTCAGCTGTCTGAGGGGGCGTGGCCTGTACCACAGCTAAAAAAAGATTGAGAACCCCAGACTAAACTTATGAGCATGGAAAATTTAGCTAACAGTTTCCATCTTTATCCTCAACATGAGGACATATATTTGGCAGGAAGAAGCTTGGCATCCTTGAATCCCATACTAGATAACAGATTGAGACATTTCACAGCACAGCGAGATGTCTTCTGTCACATGCTGGTGCATGCAATATACACATGGACGCAACGTGTGTTAATGACTGCTTTGCTAAATGAGACCACCAAGACTGAACAGCACTCCGCAATACACAGGTAAGAGACATAACTTCCAGGGAGCTTATATAAAGAGTGTGGAAAGGAGGAACTGGTCCCAGCTCCTTGTCCCAAGTGTCCAGCCAGTTAGAGGTAGGATGTCATGCCACATCAATGTTCTGTTCCCAAAGAAGTGCTACCTATCAGGCAATAGGTAAAGGTAAAAGTCTCCCTTGCTCTAAAGCCAGTCATAATCTGATTCTAGGGCAGCGGTGGTGAACCTATGGCATGTGTGCCAGAGGTGGCACTCAGAGCCCTCTCTGTGGGCACCCATGCAGTCACCTCAGCACAGAGTTTGCCCCGCCCCTCTACCCAGTAGCCCAATGGGAGTGCTTCCCCCCCCCAGCACAGAGTTCACTCGCCTCACTGCCCAGCTGCCCAATGGGAGTGTTTCCATCCTCCGCTGTTGCTATGTTGGCACTTTGCAATAAATTAGTGGTTTTTGGGTTGCAGTTTGGTCACTCAGTCTCTAAAAGTTTCACCATCACTGCTCTAGGGGGTGGTACTCATCTCCAGTTGCAAACTTTTCCGTGGTCATGTGGCAGGCATTACAAGATGCCAGAGTGACTGAACATGGTTACATTTCTTGCCAAATCAGTACCTAGTTATTTACCTGTAATTTACTGCTTTCAAACTACTAGGTTGGCAAGGACAGATGACAAAGAGCTCACTCCATCGTGCAACACTTGGGTCTCGAACTGCTGATCTGCCGACCTTCCCATCCTCAAGCTCAGCATTTTGACAACTAAACCACCATGGCCCCTAATATCAGGCAATAGTGCAAAGCAAAACACCCATGCTGTTGACGAAAGCAGGAGAAAATAATTCCTGCTGAAATTAGAAAATGAAGGGGATTTTTTGGTGATCAATGTGCTGACAAAACAGTTGTGAGTAACATGATTCATGGTTTTTTCCCTTCATTTTTTTGTAAAACATCCCATTTTGCTGTGGTAGTTTAGTGGTTAAAACGCTGATCTTGACAACTGGAAGGTCGGCAGGTCAGCAGTTCAAGACTCAAGTACTGTATGATGGACTCAGCTCCTGTCGTCTGTCCAAGCTCCTAACAACCTAGCAGTTCAAAAGCAAGAAATTGCAAGTAGATAAGTTGGTACCACTTTGGCAAGAAAGGTAACAGCATTCTGTGTGCTTCAGCTTCTAGTCATGCCTGCCAGATGCCCACAGAAACATTTGCAGACACAGACAGTGCTGGCTCTTTGGTTGAAAACAGAGATGAGCACCATACCCTAGAGTTGAATATGACTGGCTTTTGAGCAAGGGTGACCTTTACCTTTACTTTTACCTAAGACAGGGGTTCCCAACCTAAGGACAGGGGACTGGATTCGGCCGATGGCACCATTTCATGTGGGCTCCCACACCTCCAAGGTCATTTGAGAAACAAAATGGCCACCACTTTGAAGCTATTGGGTCAAAATGGCCTCACACACCCATCGTGTAGGCAGGACAAAATGGCCGTGCAGCCCTCAAAGCTCATTGAGAGAGTGTGACCCAGCCCCCGAATTGAAAAGGCTGGGAACCCCTGACCTAAGGAGTCAACAGATGAGACTTTTCAGCTCTCCTCTATATCGTCATAGTAAGAGAAGGATGACCCTTGCGCTCCTTGTATGTAGGTGGATTGCAAACATAATAATGTGAATATCTGACATTCACAGCATATTCAGCCACTTTGGCTTTGAATTTGCTTGCCACCATCCAAGCATTATAAACCCCAGCCAATTTGTTGTATCAGTTCTAGTCAACTGACTAATCAGTTAATAAGCACATTTATTCTGATCTCATCTAAGAGTAAATCAATCATTTTGAAGCATACTTTCTTCATATAAAAATATGCATGCACTTGACAGCACAGGTGGCATCTTGGAAAATTTAATCCATTCTGCATGAAGATAAAGAACAATGGCCTCTGTCTCTTCAGTTAAAATACATAAAAAACAATTTATAAAATAAACTAAAACAAAATTATGCTGCTCAATTAATGAGGACAGCTTTGAGTAGAATTATCAGCTTTTAATCTACCCAATTAATTGACTAAATATTACAGCATGGAATTGCATGTGATATTTCAAACTCAGACATACAAATTTGCATTGGAAATTATTTGGTGCTTTAACATCACAAATTCCAGTGTTGGAGATATGAGGCCAGGCTTTATTTTGTGGAGGAGGGAGAAAAAAATAATGATCAGCTACAGATTTCTAAGCATTTTCTACATAGAATTGCAGCTGTGTTGTACCCTGATGACAATCAAATGGCAAAACTCTTGGAAGGTAAATGTAACTGAAGATGTTGGAACTCTGGGCTAAAACATCCCCAAATATTTTCCATTGTGCACCTCAAACTCCACTAATTTTTAAAGGTTTTCCATGCACAGCTGTGTAATTTGTGTGTGAAGATACCACACAAGTGGACGTTTCACTGTTCCTCACTTCCTGAGCATGGTCTTGAGCTTGAGTTCTCAACATTTTAAAGCCAGGGGCCAGATCATGCTCCCTCAAACAGCTTTGGGGGCCGGATGGCAATTTTGCCCTTCTTCCATCCCATGGCACTTCCTGGTGTGGGGGAAGTGGAGGGGGCCACATGTTGAGAATCCCTGGTCTAGAGCCAACCTTGGCACTCCAGTAATTCTCTGACTCCAATAGGGACTACGGTGGCTCAGTGGTTAAGAAGTGTTCCTCGTTATCTGGATGGTCGGCAAGTCGGCAGTTCAGGACCCGATGACTTGAGTTCGAAAAGTTCTTGCGGACATGAAAGGAGCCTGATTTGGGTGTTCCCTGAGTGGAGTTTCTCCAGCAAAAATCCTTTCAACCGAGAAAGCACCTTTGTGTGTTTCTGACATGATTTTAAAAAAACCATAAACTCAAGTCAGTACACCTGCTGATCAGGGCTTCTGGGAATTGAAGTCCAAGAACAGCTGGAGTTCCAAGGTTGGTCACCCCTAGATGATACACTTGGCCTTCCTATGAAAATGCAATTCATAAAATTTGAAAACTTTCCACAAAAAGGCATATATTTCTTATCAAATAAGGGGTTTATTTGGCTATTTGTGAAGCTGGCTGTAGCAACAACAATCAATACTGATGGAAACAAGAATGAACCAAAAGTGCAGACAGAGAAAGAAAGAAGTCTGTAGGAGCTGGTCATGGTGGAGCATATCTGAGGTAGCTATTTCTTCCAAACTTAGAATCACAGAAATAGATCTTTGATGACCATGAGGAAACATTCTTGCACTGGCTTTCCACTGTGAACATTAACAACTGATGTTTCTTTCCTTCCTAGGAGATGCTGAGAAATTTGTTTCTTCAGTCCCAAAGAGATTTTCCCAAAAACTTCAAGACATGCTTCTAAGCATTTATTTGAATTTGCAAAATGTAAAAGTCTGATAACTTTTGCCATGTTTTATGGGTTGCTTAAAAATTGTAGGATTGGATGGGCTGTTTACCTCTTTGTGACCAATCAGTAACTTCCCAGGTTTTCCAGCCTTGGTGAATTCAACTGGCATTTCATGATAAGAAATGTTTGGGGAATATTTAGCTAAGATGTAAAGAGGAACAGAAGAACTAAAGAATGTTCCGCATTATTAATTCACAGAGGATCAGTTTATATATTTGGATGTCTACTGTTTCTTTCTCTCTAAACAAAGACAGTAGCAATTTCTACCAGCCTGTTCTAGAGGCCTTTCCCATTAAAGTCTCACAAAAGCAACTTGTGCATTATGATCAAGCTGGAAGCAAAAACATACTTTAATTATATGAAGTAGACTACCTCTCCATGTCACCCAAATTACAAACATGTGCTTTAATTCACTCAAGGGGCCTTTCCCCCAATGTCAGCAAAATGAAGAGAGATTCAATTAAAGTCTTTGAATTGCAGGCTGGCTTATTGTTATTTATAACACAATGCATCCTGACGGCAGAAGAGAAAAGGAAAGAGGGACGTACAGATGCCGGAAAGTTGTCCATCTTGCCAGTTAATTGAAATGCTTGCACATTGAAAAGATTGCTTCGCCTGGCCTCCTGTGACATTAGCTGGCGTGATGTACCTGTTGTGTTGCATAAGAGGGTGAATGAACCACTATGGAAGGAATAGACTCGTCAATGAAAGACAGCTTCCATGCTCTCCACATCAAATAGCTTGGCAGCAACACAATGCATGTTTCGAAATGAACTGCGGCTGAATGCTGTTAAGACTAAGTGGGCAATTCCAGTGGTTTTCTAAAGTAGCAATCAAAGCTCTTGAACAGCACATGGTCACACATTGACTTTAGCTTCCCCTGTGATGGGTGAGGGAAATGACCTCCTCCTCAAGCTCTGCACCACAAACTTCTCCCAAGATGGGCTGTATCCAAAGAGGGTTACTTCTGTAATAGGGAAATGTGGAAGTTACTCCATTATTCATGAGGATATTTCCATTTCATAGTTCATGTTTGAGACACTCATGTGCAAAAGACCTGAGTATAGTTCATGTTTTGTACTCATGTGCAAAAGACTGGAGCATGAATCTTCTGGCAAACAAGGTGTGGGATTTATGAAGGCAATCTTTGCAAGATGAGTTTCTGGCAATACAAGGACCATTCAGCTCTGTTTCCTAATATTGTACACTCTCCTGAGTTTAGAGGCTAGATGAGATATGTCAATTTAGGCTGGAGAGCATGAGCTCACTTGTTATGAATTCTTACTAGCCATTCATTTAGAATTCATGGGCTACAGTCTTCAGGAATTCACCTAACCAGACTTCTGGGGGCTTCAAGCATTTGCATGTGCCATCTCAAACACATATTACACGATAGAAATATCCACTTGAGTAACAGAGCATCTTCTGCAAAGATGACAGGCATGGAGCACATGTCCTAGCAGTTTCATGCTGTGGTTGGGTGGGAGGGGGGATTCTTGCAGGCTTCTGGGGGCTGTGGTCCATGAATTTCAAAAGTCCCATGCCTAACCCTCATCACAACCAACCTCAGCTTACAAGCCATCCACTACCTATTCCAGCCTCTTCTGAAACAGAATGTCTCTTGCCTGAAATGAGAACTAAACAACGCTGATTCAACCTATCCTTAAATTTATCAGTTTCTTCTGTTCAGTAGCATGGCATAAAATCTTCTCTTTTTTTTGGTGAGCCCAAATTGCATGAATGTTCTTCTCTGGTAGTATATTATCCAACTGCAACACAACTGAGATTAGAAGAATGCTCCATGTTACTTTCACAGCAGGTGGACAGCTGTGCATGCCTGCTCCCCTCATAAATCTCAGTCTGTGGTGAGTAATGTATGCAGTCTACAACAGATTGAAAAGGTAAGGAGATTGAGCAAGCACATATTTAGATATCGAGTGCATTCCTGGTTCCATCCATTCACTAGTGATGAGGAGTAACACCCTCCGGACATCTTCCTGAACAGGCTTAGCCCTCTTCCTGAAATAGGTTATCCCCATGATGGTGAACCTTGGCACTTCAGGTGTTCTTGCACTCCAATTCCCAGAAGCCCAAGTCAGCACTCCTGCTGATCAGGACTTCTGGAAATTAAGTCCAAGAACACCTGGAGTGCCAAGGTTCACCATCACTGTCCTATCCTATGGAGAAAAAGGAGAACCATTTTGGTGGAAGCCACAGTCACAAGAGCGAGAAGGTAAATGAGCAGATGAAGAGTTTGGCAACTCACAGAGTAAAAGATGGTGTTGCTTTGAAACCAGGAAGGGATAGAGTTGCATTCAGCATGGATTAGTCAAAAAGAAAAATAATAGAGTTGCAGTGATGGCCAAGTACATGTGCCCAGAATGACAAGTTGCTAAGTTTTTTTAACTTGGTGCAAGCACCAGAAACATTGAATAAACTGAGGCAGAAGGAAGACAGATAACATCTAAAGACCATTACCATAAATAAAATCATATAAACAAAATATAAAGGTCTGGCCAGGTTATCTTGCTATGGTAATAGAGTAGACCATACTGCCATCAACTCAATGCTGAGTGTCAGGGGACATTTAACTAACCTGTCAACCCTTGGGTGCCAAAGTCCACAGGGAAGGGTGATGGTCTCCAATTGGATTAAATCCCACTTGAATCCATCTTGTTGGAGGGCAGCAGCTTCATCAATACTGGCCTGGGGCTGATGAGGATTTTGCATGTCAAAAAGGGCTCAGGACCAGAAAGTGACACACGGAACTGGACCAGTGGTACGGGGGTCATGCTGCAATGTGGAAGGCAGATGAAAGGCCACTGCATTATATTCTCAGGATAGTCTTCATGGCTGATTGATATGAGGATCACCAATATTCGGATTCAGATAGAAGAAGAAGAGAAACAAAATATAATACACACCAAGATGGCATCCCAATAAATTAACAAAACTGCTAATAATTTTTGATAGTGTGGTGCTGGAGAAGGCTTTTGAGTACCTTGGACTGCAAGAAGGTCAAATCAGTCAATCCTAAAGGAAATCAACACGGACTGCTCCCTGGAAGGACAAATACTGAAGCTCAAGTACTTTGGCCACCAAATGAGAAGAGGACTCACTAAAGAAGGCCCTGATGCTGGGAAAGATCGAAGGCAAAAAGAGAAGGTGGAGGCCTAGGATGAGAAGGTTAGACAGCATCGTTCAGACAATGGCGTAGGTCTGGGCAGACTATGGAGGATGGCAGATGACAGAGGAGCCTGGCGTGCTGTGGTCCATGGGGTCGCAAAGGGTCAAAATCGACTTTGCGACTGAACAAAAAAAGCCAATAATTCACAGCTCAATGAAACTCAGTTTAAAGCAAAACAAAAAAGGGGAATAATGCAGATGAAACATCAATTTACTAATGAGGAAAAGCATGATGAAATAGGAACATTTTTAGTTCTTTGTGAAAAGCCATTAAAGTGGAAGCAGACCTGATTTCCAATGCCAACTCGTTCCATAATGAAAGAGCCAATGTAGAGAAAGATCGTGCTCTGGTCACAACCTTTTCAGCTTTTGAGGTGTGTCAGGCCATGAAATTCATGCGCCAAGCTTTAGCAATCTCAACGTCCTTGTCCCATTCATATTTTAAAAGTCACCACTTCGACATCACATTTCCTCCTTTTAAGTAAATAAGTGATTAAGATGTTGTCCCCAATCCACAAATACTCAGATGTTATTTGATCTGGGGACCTTCTACCAGATTGCAGGGGAATCATTCTGGGGCTACCTTTGAAAACAGTATAGACACTTCAACAGGTCCAGAATGTGGTGGCAAGACTTATTACAGACATTAGGATGTCTGATCCTATCATTCCAATTCTGGGTCACTTGTAACAACTCCCTGTCTGCTTCCTTGCTCAATTCAAGTTGTGGTTTTGACCTAATAAACCCTAAATGGCTTGGGATCTTGATATCTAATGGAACGTCTCTCCTTATAGCAATCTTCTTGTTCCCTCGAGCCCTTTTAACAATGTTATTGAAAATGCCACTACCAAGGGAACTTTGAAAAGTTACAAGTAGAAATTGGGCTTTTTCTGCCCTGGAACAAGCTACTACTACTGGTGGTTCACCAAACACTTACATTTAGAAAGTTACTAAAAAGGAACTCTTTAGGACAGCTTTTAAAGCTACTACTACTGGTGGTTCACCAAACACTTACTTTTAGAAAGTTGCTAAAAAGGAACTCTTTAGGACAGCTTTTAAAGATCTTACAACTCAAAAACCATAACATGTTAGGTTATCAGAATATTAGTTTGGGTCAATTTTGATTTTCTTTATTTAGAAGGGTATATTATAACACTTGCTATCGGTTACACTTTGTTGTTTGTTGATAATTAATATGGTGAACTGTTGTTCTTATTATATGATACCCTGACAGTTTGTACATCACCCCAAGGGTTTCCTGTTCATTTTTTTATTTGGGCATCAGAAAAATATAAATTAAAAAAAATATTCCAAATGAGACACAAGGGCTGAATCACAAAATCAGTGCTGGAAATCAGTCATGTCAATACGCTATCTCTCAATTGCTTTCTTCTCCGACTGAAATAGCCGTGTGTGCTCATAAGTAGACAGACATCTTGAATCTATTGGCTAAATAAGCCTATCCATTCATTCACAAGAGTGAATTTGTAGCTATTATGATTCAAATGGCATGACATGCTTTATTTTTCTGCTATTGAGTTGAAAGAAGCAACAACCTGAAAATTGCAAAACCAAAGCAATTTGTTTTGCATAGGGACGTCAGGCAAATAAATTCTCTTTATGTGGATCAATAAATTCCCCCATCCTTTGCGTCTAACCTTCCCTTGGGATAAAGCAAAGCATGGGCAATATAAAGAATATAGAGAGGGTTCCCTCCACTCATTTCTTAGCATGGCAGGGCTTCTTTATTTTTTTTTAAAAAAATGACACATGCAGTATTCATTACCCATTGATTTTAATTTCTCTCTCATCAACATTAGTTGCAACCAGGAGTTTGTATCAAGCCAGCTCTTTAGGATGTCAATCAATTCATTAAATGTTTGTTTAGCGTGTCATGCATGCTGTTATCTCTCATTAACCCACCATGCCAAATCAATCGATCAAAATGGAAAGGGGGAAATAGAAGATCAGGTTGAAGGTGAACCTGAATATGGTTAGGACACTCCATGGGTTTGGGAATGCTGCTCAAATAGGATTTTCAATCAGAGCTTCTTCAATGCAGTAAGGGAGAAAGAGGGACATTATTTCCATTTGTATACATATTTGAAAGGATTAAGGGGGCTGTGAAAATCACCTAAAGGTACAATGGAGAGAATGCCAGGCCAGATATCAAGAAGTCAAGGTAAATGTCCCCCTTGGTCGAAAGCCAGTTGTGTTTGACTCTATTAGGCGGTGCTCACCTCCATTTACAGATAAAGAGCCAATATTGTCTGTGTCTGCTGACATTTCCATGATAATGTGGAAGGCATGACTCAGCACTGGAGTGCATGGAACAATATTACCTTTCCCACCAAAGTGGTACCTATTTACCTACTTGCAATTTTTGCGTCTGAACTGTTAGTTTGGCAGGAGTTGGGAAAGATAACAGGAGCTCACTCCAGTGTGGAGCACTCATGTCTCAAACTGCTGTGCTGACAACCTTCCATCATCAACCTCAGCATCTTAACCACTAACCCCCCCCCCCCCCCCCCGTTCTCAGGAGACCTGTGTTCAAATGTTCACTTGGTAAAAGTACATCACTGAGGGGTGGGCAATGTTAAAACATTTTAAAACATTCCTTGAACATCTCACATACAGTACCTATATCAAAAAGGTTGTTGTCAGCTCGAAATCAAAAGCAACCTGATGACATGTAATAGGCATCACTCAAAACCAGGGGTTCTCAATCTATGCCCACGGGCCGGCCTCGGCACACAGCACCATTTCATGTGGCCCACATCGCTGCTGCCACAGAATTGGAAGCAGTATTGGACATGTTTATGACAGCTGCAAATGCAGCTGTGGCTGTTGGAAACAAAACAACTGGGAAGAAATGAAGGAAGTAGGTGATACTCTCACAGCATGACATACCGGGGAATGGGGTTGCACTGCACATCAGGTGGCACTACACGTGAGCTTGGAACAGAGCCTAGCTTCACCTTTCCTTGCTCAAACTGAGCATCCGCAGCTTCCAAAACAAGTTTGAAAAGGAGCCAGTGTGTTTGTGTGTTGCAGAAATCCATCTATGACACATGAATGGCATTTAAAAACTGAAAGCTGTTACTTTAATTATGGGCTTTCCATTTTATCACCAGACGCATTTTCTCACACATTCATCAGCAGACCCAGTGATAAATCAATTGTGGCTAGCCAGAAGCTGCCGTCTGGCTCCAACCGCTTCTCCTCCCTATTTCTCGCAGGTCCCTGGGCGCTCCTGTGCCATTAGTATTCAGCTCAGCACTAACAGCGGGTGCATTTCACATAAGCTTTGGACAAAGCTAGTATCAAGGCAGATGCCCTCAGCACAGATTCCAGGCTGCTGGCTTTGGCAGCAACAGAAGTAAAAACAGGACAGAGAGAGGTGGGAGACCAGCCAATGCCGGGAACAATATATGTTTCTCCTCTGTCTTCCAGACAACCTCTTTGCTTTTAAATTTCCACAACACCCACATTTGCGGGGGGGGGGGGGGGCATATTGTGCTGTGACTACAAACATCTCATCTCCATCTGTCTAGAACAGAGGTTCCCAGATTTGGCCCATGGCACAATTTCATGTGCCCCTCACCCCTCCAAGGGCATTCAAGAAACAAAATGGCCACCCATTTGAAGCTATTGGGACAAAATCGTCATCCACATCATGCAGGCAGGACAACATGGTCATGTGGCCCTTGAAGCTGAGAGCATGACCCAGCCCCCGGCTTGAAAACGTTGAGAACCCTCGGTCCAGAAAATAATCATTGCAAGGATCCATCTTTGTACCAGTGTGTTCAGGGTTATGCAAAACTGTCCCACTTCATGCCATGACGTCTCCCTTGCCACAAGCCCACCAACCTTGCATCGGATTGAGTGGGTGGCATAAAAATTGAAATAAATAAATAAATAAAATAAACCTCAGGGGAAGGGTAGTTTTTCAGCTTCAAAGAAGGCAAGTAGATGAGATCTGCACTAGGGAAAACATCTAAACATCCTGCTTCCATAGGGTGATTGAAATTACAGGTAAAGGTAAAGGTTTCCCTTGGTCGAAAGCCAGTCATATCTGACTCAAGGGTTCAGTGCTCATCTCTGTTTCAAAGCCAAAGAGCAAGTGCTGTCTGCTTCTGCAGACATTTCCATGGCTATGTGGCAGGTGTGTCAGAATGAGGTATACCCTTTGCTTTAGCTAAAACCAAGATGGGGAGTCCCTTCACACCAGGTCTGGTATGTAAACAATATGAGCCTCATGGTGTAGAAGAAATGAAACTTACTGTGTGATTGACATGTCTTATTGTAAGATCATTGGTTGGAATCCCTAAAGGGGAGGGCCAAAGGTGGACCCTATGGGAGGATATATAACTAACACACACACACACAAACACACACACACACACACTGGAATGCTGTGCTTTTAAGCTGCAAAAAATGTAGAAGCTTGAGAGAAAGGCGGCCCCATGGGCTATCCCTTAGACAACCAGTTTGCTTCATTTCCTTGCTTTGAAATGCTTCCTGATCTTTTGATGGACTGTATCCTGTATCTTGCTATGCTTTCAATACACTTCTAAAATACCTGAAGAGACTTGGAGTGATTACTTGGCACATGCTACCTGAATCTACACTAGTTTCATGTGCACCCTTTGTCACCACCTGGATTTCGGTCAGGAGTGACGGGGCACACTGATAGGAGATGCCTGAACTGCTGGGCATAGCTGTCAAGTGCCCCATTTTGGTCGGGAAATTACTGTGTTTTACCCCTCTTTCCCACCACCCTCCCATATTAGTATTTTCCCATAATTCTCCTGTATTATTTATTATTGTGTTATTATTTTATTATTTTTTTATATAAAACCAAGGTGTCAAGGGGTATGTTCCTCATACCAGAGCCAGGGAGGAGGAGTTTTGGGTTCCCCCAGGTGAAGGAGGAAGCACCGCCTAGGCCAGTGATGGGCAGTCTTGGCCCTCCAGCTGTTCTTGGACTTCAATTCCCAGAAGCCCAAGTCAACACACCAGCTGGTCAGGGTTTCTGGGAATTGAAGGTCAAGAACAGCTGGAGTGCCAAGACTGCCCATCACTGGCCTAGGCACTCACCTTAGCATGACTGCTGCCCCTCATGGGAAGCAATGTAGAAGGCCAGCCCCAACAGGCCAGCCTCAGCTGCAGTGGAAGAGACAAATACTCTAATAATTCTATTTTAAATCTCTTTCCCTCCCACAGCATTTCATAATACAGTAATACCTTATACAAAGTCCGCTTCGTACAACATCAAATTCATACAACATCGCCTAATTCCTTGAAAAAAGTTGCCTCATACAAAGTTGCTGCGACTTTGTATGAGGCATTAGTTTTCCCCCCAGGTTGCATTGTGCCTAGCCAGTATAAAAGGCAGGACACATGTGTGCATTGCTCTTGTGGGTTTTGCACAAGGCAAAAAGTGGTTAGGAGTGGTTTTGAGCACGATTTTGGATTTTTTTGCATTTTTTCATCAGAATTTTTAGAAACATTTGTGGGATTTTTGCAGCATTCTTCAGGTTCTTGGACAATCAGGGTTGTTTGACATGTTTTAGTAATGTATTTAGCCTTTAGACAATGATTTCTTAAAGTTCTGTCAGTTTGCTGTCTGTTTCCTTGACTTTGCCCTGAAGTCTGTGCTGTTACAGTACAATGTATCTCTATGGAAATGACGTTGTATGAGGCATCGCGGCAAGGATTTGGACATTGTATGAGGCATCATGGCTAGAATTTTGCATGCCTCATACAAAGTCCAAATCCGTGTAAAGTCCAAACTTGTGGAACCAAGTTTGGACATTGTATGAGGTATCAGTGTATGGTGCTTTTTCATGGAACTGTTTTTTACACTTAATTCACTTAATTGTCTACTGTCTTAGCCTTGTGTACCTCAGTTTCATTTTTTTAAAAAATCTGTGTTTAAGATAAGACCATGGAAATATCCTCTTTATGTTGTATGCAAATATACTTGAAGCCGATTGGCTCATTGTCTCTTCTCTCTCCTGGGAAAGAGGGTGTTAAAGGGAAGAGACAATGAGCCAATCATCTTCAAGTATATTTTCCAAGAGAACTAAGCAAGAGAATGACCCTTGACTTCCTCTGAATTGATATGTACCTCAAATCTGTCAGCTCAGATCCAGGAAGAGCTTTATGGCAAGAACAAACATTCTTGAGAAGGGGTTCTCAACCTCCCCCCCCAGGGCCAGACCACACCTCCTCAGACAGCTGAGTGGACTGGACTGGAGGTTCATCCTGGCAAAAATGCTGCAGTAAATGCACCCGGGGCTGTCCTAAATGTATTTACAACAGCCATAAATGTGTTTATGACAACTTCTGGCGGTAGTGGCAGTGGGAGCAAGGGTGGCACATTTTTTTCCTGTTTTTTGCCACTTCTGCCACTTCAGCAGTGGCAGGAGCAAGGGCGGCAGCCCACATGAAATGGTGCCATGGGACGGGTCTGGCCTGCAGGCCGTTGGTTGTGAACCCCTGCTCTTGAGGGTACACAAGGGAAAAAACAAATTAAAAGATGGAGGAAGAATCTCACTGGACAAGGAATAACATTAAATGAGGATATGGTTGAGGAACTCAACCTCCCCTACGTCACTTGGAGGACCCCGGATTGGTTGAGGGTTGGAGTCCCTAAATGTAAGACCAACATGCTCAAGGTGGGGCTGCTGGCGGACAACAACACATGTGTGAATGTGGAGAGATACAGAATCCGGCTCATTTACTGGTCTGCCAATTACTGCCAGAAACATACACCAATGAGGACTTAAGTTCGCTCAATGACAAATCAAAAAAGGTGGCTTCATTTTTGCAGTTCAAAATTTGATCTGGCCATAAAAGAAGAAGAAATGGGCAAGGGGACTTGCTGCCACCTTTCACCAGCTTTCCAAATTATTGTAATTTATTTGTTGCAGATATATACATATTATAAGGTATATTATGACTATATTGTTTTACTTACTTACTTACTTACTTACTTACTTACTTACTTACTTACTTACTTACTTACTTACTTACTCTGCCACTTTGGGTGATAAATGCAACAGATTTGGGGGGGGGATATATACCACTAGCCAAACAAGGATGAGAAAATAAGGAACTATAAGAGAGCAGATACAAATATGTCAGCATACAAATATGATACAAATATGACAGTAAATTGTCAATGTTACTGGGGGGGATTAGTTTACAGACAGGAAGTTAGCAAACACCTTCTTTAAATGTCCCACCCTAGCCAGATTCTGAAATAGGAGGGGGAGGGAGCCTGACAGATTTGAGGTGGAAGAGCATTCCACAACAATGGTGCCACCACCAAGAAGACCCTGTTCCTACCTGAAGACTGTTTGGCCTCCCTTAAGATGGTTAGCCATAGCCCAGAGGGTTCAGAGGATCCCATTATCGGGGCCCAGTTAATCTGAGAGAGATCCTCTACCACTTGCATTATCAAAATATTAACGGATCTCTTTCTTCTGCTGTACAGTATTACTTTTCTCTTTGCTTTAGCTATCTACTGACAGTCATGCACACAGACAGAGGGAGCGAGAGAGGCACAGACTGACTCATTGATTAAAACTTCTGGTTGTCCACCTCTGATCTGAAATTATACAGTTCCGCAAGAATGGCACCTTGTAAGTCTACTGAACATGCAGATAAATTCTCAATTAGTAACCATCCTTTCGATTGCTAATGGAGACACAACCTTTCTACAGGTTTTCACTTGGCAAAACAAGTAACTGTTTCTATGTGCTGGCTAATGAGGCAAGCTGTATTGTTGTCTTCTTTCTTCCTGCTGGGTCTTCGCTGACCCTTCCATCTGCACCCATGGCACCATAACACTGTTTTCACTAGCTCTGTAGCTTTGCCACCCACTAAACTCTGCATTGGCCCCAGATGATAGCTGCTAGAAATCATTTCAGCTTAATGGGACTGGAAATACTCTGAGAGAGGCATGAGAGAAGGCTAGAGAAGAAAAGAAGCAAATTCACACCCAACAACTACAGTCCAGCTCTCCTGTATCCATAATTTCCCAGAGCGACCATTGACCAAATAGTTCTAGTAAACTCCCCTTTAAGGTCGGTCTTCTCAAAGATTTGATTTTTAATCAAGGGTTTTTGGAACATTATCAGATTTGATATACCACAACTAACAGATTTTTATATGCTGCCATTTCCCACAACACCTTTACAGAACTAAGTTTAGTAGAATTCTCATCCACAACCTCAGGCCATCTGACAGGGAAAAAAAGGTGGGGGGAATGGTGCTTTGTCTGCGTCACTCACACCATTGTCAATAAATGCTAGGTCTGAAGGGTAATTTCATTAGCAAATGTGTAATGCCACAATGTTTGTTTTGCATCCATCTACAAAACAATGGTCCCCAAAAGAACCAGGGGTTCTCAAGCTTTTTGTGCCATGGGCCGGACAGTCGAGTGGGCCGGACATGTGGTTTCCCCCATTGTAAACACTGCTGCAAACTGTGGCAGGCACATTGCGTATGTACATATATACACCTGCTCCCGGGGTCATTGCCATGGACTGGATGGAATGGCGTCAGGGTCCAGGTCCGGACCATGGGCAGTAGGTTGTGAATCCCTCTACTAATCATTTGCAACTCAACAGGGCCACACCTCACAGCAAATCTGCATACCAACCAGGGATCTTCTGTTATTGTTGTTGTTTAGTCACACAGTCAATTCCGACCATTTGCAACCCCATGGACCATTGCCCACCAGGCACCTCTGTCCTCCACAATCCTCTTCAACCCACCCAGCTCTGTGCCCATTGTATCTACAATACTATCTAGCCATCTCATCTTTGGCCGCCCCCTTCTTCTTTTGCCCACCACTTTTCCCATCATCAAGGCTTTCTCAAGTGAATCATCTCTTCTCATTTGATGTCCAAAGTACTTTAGTTTCATCTTTACTATTTGACCTTCTAAGGAGCAGTCAGGGTTTATTTCTTCTAAAATCGACCTATTTGTTCTCCTCGCTGTCCAGAGGACTCTCAAAACTCTCCTCCAACACCACATTTCAAAGGCATCTATTCTTCTGCACTCAACTTTCTTTATGGTCCAATACCGTTCTGATAAGCTAGCCAACCGTTGTGTGTTTCTGAACCTGATGAGTATAAATTGATGCCATGAAGTCTCACTCTAATGTCTGACAAAGTAGACTTGATCCAAGAAAGCTAACATTAAAATACAGAAGGTAATGCTTAAGGTGCTACAATATTGTTGGGTTTTTGTCTTTTTGTTTTGTTTATTCTCTGATATGCTTGCATGGACTAACACACCTACCACTTCAAAAAAATGTCAACCTTTAAGGAGACAGAACAGTCTTTGCTCATTGACAAGTCTAGCTTGCTATCTGAGTCAGGTATTTTACCTGCATCTTCCACTCCTTATGTTTTAATGGGCTGAAATTATATATATTCAATTCTCTCACATATTTCTTCATCATTTTACTTTTCTGAGCAAGGTGAATTTTAGTCAAAATTCATATAATTTTTGAAAATGTCCTTGCATAGGTAAAGGTAAAGGTCACCCTAATATCTGACTCTAGGGTTTAATAACAAAACAATAACAAAACAATAACAAAACAATAACAAAACAATAACAAAACAATAACAAAACAATAACAAAACAATAACAATAACAAAACAATAACATTAATTTAATTTATATCCCGCTTTCCTCAGCCCAATGGGCGACCTGTTTAGTGCTCATTTCTGTTTTTAGCCAAAGAGCCAGCACTGTCTACGTTTGCAGACATTTCCGTGGACATGTTATAAGCATGCCTAGACACAGAAGTGCATAGAATGCTGTTTACCTTCCCACCAAAGTGGTACCTATTTATCTATAGTAATACCTCATACAAAGTCCGCTTCGTACAACATTGAATTCATACAACATCGCCTAATTCCTTGAAAAAAGTTGCCTCATACAAAGTCACTGCGACTTTGTATGAGGCATTGGGGTTTTTCCCCAGGATGGTCTGTCCCCTAAAATCAGGGTTGTTTGACATGTTTTTGTAATGTATTTAGCCTTTAGACAATATTTTCTTAAAGTTTTGTCAGTTTCCTGTCTGTTTCCTTGACTTTGCTCTGAAGTCTGTGCTGTTACGGTACAATGTATCTCTATGGAAACAACATTGTACGAGGCATCGCGGCAAGGATTTGGACGTTGTATGAGGCATTGCGGCTAGGATTTTGCATGCCTCATACAAAGTCCAAATCCGTATAAAGTCCAAACTTGTGGAACCAAGTTTGGACGTTGTATGAGGTATCCCTGTACTTGCAACTTTTTGCTTTCAAACTGCTAGTTTGGCAGGAGACAGGCGCTCATTCTGTCATGCAGTACTCGGGTTTTGAACTGCTGACCTTCTGCCTCCCAGTCAGTGTCTTAACCACTTGAGCCACTGCAGTAAACCACTCCACAAGACTAACATAATTTCTCTCTGTGAAAGAAAGTGTAAACATAGTAACAACTGAATGTTGACTGATAGACCTCAGCCACTTGAGTTCTGCTTCTGCTCAATTTTTGAAACTTGCATAAACCTTCTTGTAAATGTGAGACTTGAGAACAACACTATGAGATAATATCTCAGAGGCAAGGAAAAGAACTTTCTGGTTTCTTATTCTCACTCACAGGAATAAGGTAGGATTTATATTCTCAAGTGGAGGAGATAACTATTGCTTAGCAGGACCAACGGAAATTTACAGGTGCATGGCTTCTTGGTTCACAGCACAAGTCTTAATCACTTCATTACTAGCTCTCCTTTGACATTCAGTTGCTACTTTGGTAAACTTTGACCAGTGTTAAAAGCACACAAAGGTGGGCAAGTTAAAATAACATCATTACAACCAATGATTCTTTAATGATGGAAACTATATCTGTTCATACTACACAATAGCTCCTATCCAACCCCTCCTGCTGATATACTCTCTCATAGTCCATCAGTCATGTGCTTTGATATTATTTCTGGAGCCTTTGACATTTTCATTCTCTCACACACTCCTGGCCTTATTTATAGTAGCTTCTAGCTTAACGTTTCCATTTATCATTGTTTACTCCAGGCTTGATGAGACAATCTAGTTGTACACAGTCTTCATGCTCTATTATTGGGTCAGAATGTTGCATCACTATCAGGTTCATTACTTTTAACAGGTGAACTTTCCTGTTGCCATTCCAACTTTGGTAAAGAAGCTTACTAAGGGAGACCTTAGAAACCTATAGTTTATCCTGTTGCCTATTTTCTCACTCCAACTTTTCCCTTCTCACCTAGACAACAAACCTTGAAATTGTAGGGATGGTTTTCACATACCAAAAAGTAATGCAGCCTTAGGATATTGTTGTCTGATACACAAAATGAACAAGCAACAATAAAGTAAAAGAACAAGAGGACACCTTACAGTATGTTAAGTCTTAGGCCTGAGATTTTCCATATCTTTTAGACAGAGGGACAGACTTCCTGAGCAAAGGATGCAGAGAAAAGGGGCACTTGTTTTTTTTTTTAGTTTCCCATCTTCCTGTAACCTTCTTTTGCTGGACTAGAAATGATGACAGGCTCAGGCTCAAAGTTAGCTGCCAGTCCTGGAACATTCTCACTGGAAGGGAGAATATTATAAAGTAAAGGTCACCTCCCCATATCAATGGGTTCAGTATCTTTGGCTTCTAAATGGATCTAAAACAATTCTATTTTTAAAATCCCTAAAACACATTGTATACAGTGGCAGACATTTGGCAACTTTCATGTAGAACAATGGAGGTGGCTTAGAGCACTCTCTGAATGGTTCTCAAGGTATTTAACATTTTTGCTCCCAGCATGTTGAATATTCATTTTATTGATCTGAGAAGGATTGAAGGCTTAGTCAGTGTGCTACACAGATAGTCTATTCAAGGAGAGTCCAAACAGCAAAGTCCAAAGAGCAAACCGAGGTCTGGTTACCAGTTGTTCAAGCAGTGTCCAGTCCAAAGGCTGTCCAGGGGTGTCATCAGGGCTGGCAAAAAGTGAGGGTCATGGCAGGCAGGTCAGGGTCTAGACCAGCAATCTCAAGAGGTATCCAAAGTCAAGCAGAGCATCAGTCTTAGCAATGAAGAATTGGATCGATGCTGGAATGCTGCAACAAGCATGCTTAAGAGCCTCCCAGCTAATCACTATCAGCTGGGAGCCTTCTCTGGTAACTAGTTCTAGCTTGCTTGTGTTGCAGGTGTAGCTCCTTTCTTAATCTTTACCTGATACAATGTCAGCAGTTTGTGCTGCAATATAGCAGTTTAACCACTGTGCCACAAAGGAACCTACCTTTTCAAATGCACATAAGTGTTGCACACATTTTCAGATAGACTAAAGTGTGTTTGTGTGCATTTGTCTTCCCCTGTGTGTTTTCAAATCTCTACGCTTTTCCAAAACATTTTGTCTAATTTTGGAGGGTTCATTTTTTAAAAAACTGTATTACAAGCAACTCACAGATTCCTGACTGCAAATTGTTCTCACAACTAATCTTGGTTTCACGAGGTGTGAAATTTGGCAAACTCTCATTATTTATCAAATATCCCTACTTATAATGTGGCATCTTCCCAACTCAAATTTTCCATTCCATGCATATTAGTGATTCTAGCACATAAATCCTCACAAACCTTCCCCCAGAAACATCTCAACTGATTGAACTATCCTGAAGATTTTGTAAGCCACAGACATAACTGCTCAATCTGCTTTCTTGGGCTGTTTAACAGTGTTTTTAAAATCATTTTTGTGTCAGAAATTATTCTGAGTTGAAAAGATTTTTTCCGGAGGAACTCCGCTCAGGGGAGGTCCAAATGAAGATCCTTTCTTGTCCCCAAGATCTTTTCCCACTGAAGTGGTTCCTATTTATCTACTTGCAATTTCTTGCTTTTGAACTGCTAGGGTAGCAGGAACTGGAACAGCCACAGATGCGCAAACCGTCATGCAATACTTGGGTCTTGAACTGCTGACTTGTCGGCCTTTCAGCTAGCAAGGCTAGCCTCTTAACCACTGAGCCACCACAGCCCTTAGCTCCTCAGCTATAGCCTCCTTTACTGACATTCTGATATCTGATGAATGAGCACTGAAGTATGAAAAAACTATTTTGTGTAGCCCCAGGCACAGGACTATCTAATATTAACATAATGAATGTATGCAGCAGATATTTAACATGAGATAGTGAAGAAGACCTAAATAGTGTCTTGATGAGGGTGAAAGAAGAGAGTGCAAAAGTTGGCTTGAAACTCAACATCAAAAAAACCAAGATCATGCCATCCGCCCCCATCATTCCCTGACAAATAGAAGGGGAAGAATTAGAAGCAGTGACAAACTTTACCTTCTTGGCATCTGTGATCACTGCAGATGGTGACTGCAGCCATGAAATAAAAAAGACACTCACTTCTTGTGATACAAGCTATGAGAAACCTAGGCAGCATAATAAAAAGTAGAGGCATCACCCTGCCAACAAAAGTCCGCATTGTCAAAGCAATGGCATTCCCAGTAATCATATATGGCTGTGAGAGTTGGACCATAAGGAAGGGTGAGTGCAGAAGAAAAAATGTATTTGAACTGTGGTGCTGGAGGAGGCTTTTGAGAGCCCCCTGGACTACAAAGAGATCAAATCAATCAATCCTAAAGGAAATCAACCTTGACTGTTCATTGTAAGGACAAATACTTAAGCTGAAGCTCATGTACTTTGACCACCAAATGAGAAAAGAGGACTCACTTGAGAAGGCTTTGATGCTAAGGAAAGATCGAAGACAAAAGGAGAAGGGGCAGCAGAGGATGAGGTGGCTATATGGCATCGTTGATGCAATGGGCATAGACCTGTGTGGTCTGTGGAGAATGGCAAAGGACAGAGCAGCCTGGCATGCAGTGGCCCAACAACAACAACAATTTGTCTCATTCCCATTTCCTCAAAACATTTCAGAACAAGATTCATCCTCTCAAACTTTATTTTAAATCATTTAAAGTTCTGCATACTGTCTTAGAGGAGAGTAAACCACCCAGAGTAGGATATTTACCAGAAGAGCAGTACTGTATATAAATGCAATCCATCCTCTGGCCACAAAACAATTATAAGACTTCTGGTGGCCACTACACACAATAGAATGTCTTCCAGCCCGTTAAATTCAATGGGCTTCGATGAGCCAATAGACAGTGGCCTCCTTTTTCACCTGCTACCAAAAAGAAAAATGTTCAAGAATGTGCACAACATTTTGTTGCTAAAGGAGATCATCATCAAAGTCCAGCTAACTCCAAAACAGCAGGCAAATTGCTCTGAGATGGTGAGGTAGCTTGCAAGCAGTGCCTGAAAGCAATACCCTTTTGGGCTTATTTGTTTTCTCCAGCCTGCTATTTAGAGAAATGTCCCCTCCCTGCTAGAGTCTAAGGATGTAAATAATACTTGTTCTCATTAACTTAGCTTGCCTTGACTCAAAGAGACAATTCCATCAGAAATTTGTCTTGCCTAGCCAGACTTTAACTAGACATAACACAAAGGACATACCTTTTGGAGACAAATTGCCTTCAAAAATATGTCATTTGCATTTATGCTTGCAGGAATAACGAATATGGTAACAAAGAGGAGTTGAGCCAGTATTTTGTCTCTCATCAAGGTCTTTATTTATGCAAACTCTTTATGTGAAGAATTAACACTTTTTCTCTTTGAGAAGCAAAGCACATATACCCGGCAAATACTGAAAAGGCTGATTATTAGAACTGATGCAAGCAACTTTTTAGATGTTTTGGATCTGCACAAACCTATCCCACAAATTATTGTTATAAACCTGCAGACAGAAATCACTGCATGCAAAAATCTTGTTCTCACTGCCGCCTTTTATTGAGAGTGCCACAAAATATCACAGCATCTCGTCAGAAGATAATAATCGTTGAAGACTAGGCAAAGGAAGGTTATATCTCTATCAGAGACTTCCAATTTCTGCATTTCATAAAATTGTGCCCGCATTCAAGTCTTTATTTTTGCCAATATCAGCTTGTAGACTTGGATTTAAGTGGCAATTTTAGAAAAATATTCTGCATGGAATTTGGATACATTTTCATTCATTCATTCATTTATTCGATTTATATCCCACCCTACTTGGCCAGGGCCAACTCAGGGCGGCTTACAACGTAAGTACAATATAACAAGAGAAAACAATATAAACACACAAAACACAATAGTATACAATTACAAATCAATACAAAATTAGTAAACCATGTACATAAGCAGAATACAATACAATCCATACCAATATACCAATACACATATCAATATACAAAATAAATAAATAGACAATAAAATGCCAAAAGTCCAAGAAATACGATTCAAAAATACAATAGCATTATACGTAATAAATACACCAAAATACTATACGGTACAGGTAAAGGTTTTAAACAAAATATCAAAACATCAAATACAATAAAATTATACATAATAAAATACCATAATAGAGTAATTTTCATACTATTTCTCCTAATACCACTGTATGCTTCCCTTGCCCTGCTAATACACATACCTTTTTATAGCCAATGTTTTCTGTATTGATTAAAACATATTTCTAGTTATTTTTTTAAAAAATGTACAATTTTCAGCCAATCTTTTTCCTTTTAAGCTGTTTGTATGGCTGTATGTGTATTTTATTTCTTAAAAATGAATCTTCAGCCTCACCCTGTGTGATTTTCCGAGACAAAATGCTGTTTTGTCTCACAGGAAGTCTTGGGAGGTAAAAAGTTGATATATTTTCCTTGGGAATCTTAACTCTAATGATCTTTTGGTCCCATCTCTACTCACAACCTGTAAATACAGAGGTTCTGTTATCATGGCCAAGAACAATCGATAAACTTCTTCAACAAAAGTCCAGAGGTATCTTAAAGACTAACATGCATTTAGCAAAAGCTGTTGTAGAGTCTGCTTCCTCACATCAAGTTGAATGCTTGTAGCAAATAAGAGGTGTTACATCTAGCAGGTACCTATAAACTTTGCTTCTTGTTTATGCTGCAAGTGCTAACCCTGCCCTTCAAAAAACATTTCTTCCATTAATTTATTGAAACTTTGCAAAGCAAGTTAATAATGTTAGTCTGCAGAGGCTTGGTGGGTTGGCGGTTAAGATGCTGAACTTGACATCTGGAATGTCAGCAGGTCAGCAGTTTGAGACCCAAGTGCTGCACGATAGAGTGAGCTCCCAGTTCTTGTCAACCTAGCGGTTCAAAAGCAAGAAATTGCAAGTAGATAAATAGGTACCACTGCGGTGGGAAGGTAAACAGTGTTCCATGCACTCTGGCATCAAAGCATTCTACCACATGTCCATGAAAACATCTGCAGACACAGGCAGCACTGGCTCTTTGGCTATAAACAGAGATGAGCACTGAACCCTAGAGTCAGATACGACTGGCTTTTGAACAATTATGACCTTTACCAATGTAAAGAAATACCTATAGAAAACAAATGCAGAACGGAGGTGATACCTTTTATAGTGTCACTTAAAAATAAAACATTACAAGCTTTTTTAACTCAAGGTTACTTCTTCAGCCAGATTCTCAAGGCATGGTGGCTCAAGCCAGGTTGGTTTGCTTAGATCAGGGATTCTAAACCTGTGGCCTGTGGGCCGAATGTTGCCCACAGCACCATTTCATGTGGGCCCCCAATATCTCCACCACACTAGGAAATGTCATGTGGTAGAGGAAGGGCAAAATGGGTGCCCGGCCCCTGAAGCTTTCTGAGGCTTAAAAAGGTTGAGAACTCTTGGCTTAGGTGTTACATGGGAAAATAGAAAGCAGGCTATATCTTTTTACAATCCAAAGGCAGGAAGCCAGGGATTTGCATGTTACCCTCCCCAAATGACCCTCTTTGAAGCTGAATGCTTTCCTGGTGGTGGTGGTGGTGGTGGTGGTGGTGGTGGTGGTGGTGGTGGTGGTGGTGGTGGTGGTGGTGGTGGTGTGTGTGTGTGTGTGTGTGTGTGTGTGTGTGTGTGTGTGTGTGTGTGTGTGTGTGTGTGTGTGTGTGTGTCTGTACGCACACATGCAATTCAAACCCAGTCCTCCAGAATTAGGCAACAAGTTTAATTTGCCCACTAGGCATGCCAATAAAACAGAAGACTATTTTTAAAAATAATAATAATAATTTAGTTTTGGATGATTGAATTAAATTCACCTTGATAACTTAACACATTGTTAAGACTCATTTGCAATCCAATACTTTTGAATATGCACCTATCACCCAGAGTGTCCCCATTCATCATGTTTCTTTGATTTTACCAAATGTTGCCTTCTAGACTTCATCCCCTTTGATCTCTTTCCTGCAAGCTAGAAGCTTAAACAGAGGCCAAACAGAGACCTTCAAGAGACTGAATTATTTGCCCAGTAATCAGTGTTGCTGTGAAAAGATCAAAGTATTACTGAGAAGAACAACCCTACTTATAACCTCTTTTGATAAGCAATTGCCATGTTCAAACTGGGGTGATCTCTCTCTCTGTAACCCCGATTCTGAAAATTACCCTTCTTTTATTAATTTTTAGACTTTTATTTCTAATAAAGATACTTCTCTCTTTATTTTTATTTGTCCTCCACTTTTAGGTTAGACTTCCGTACGCACGAAGCACCACACTAACATGCACTCATTCATAACACTTTACAGGTAAATTACTGCAAAGATACATTTTAAATCATTTTTAAAAGGATCACCATTGCAATCTTTTAAGCTCCACAAATTCCATTCATTTGAATGAAGAGTAGACCAGGCCTCCGCTCAAGAAGCGAGAGCAAGGCCCTCGCACTCAGGAGCGAGGCCAGAGAAGAAGCACCTATGCTGGCTTATGGGACCACGGAAGCCTGGCCTTCGCTAGTGAACGGACGATCACACCAATGTCCTCAAATGACAAACTACTTTTTATGAATGAGAATACAAATATGGAGTGGGGGTCCAAATATGGCACTTCAAAAGACTTCAATGGCTGAAGGTTTGCTACAATGTATCAGCCTAGCTGATTCAATCAAACTTCAAAAGCCTAACAGGAAAGTTGTACTTTCTAGTGATTCTAAATTCAGAGTGCTGGGGAAGATGGTGGGGGAGATTCTGGCTGAAAGTTAACACTTTAAATGCTGGAATAAAGTTTAAAATAATCATTAAAATCATGTCTTAACTCCTGGAGCTTGGCTGAGCACCTGGATCAGTTCCACTGGCTAGGGACCGGTGGCGGACTCAATCAGGGAAGGTCTCCTCAGGAGTCAGACAGAATTTTTTTGTTTATTTCCAATTGGGTCCAGCGTAAGAATGTGCAGGTGTTTTGAAATTTGGTTCCCCCCTCCTCCTTCTCCTGGTTAAAGTCAAGCGGCAGCAGCAAAGGCAAAGCAAATGTTGCTTTTAAAGTAATTGCGGTTTGAGTAAAAATGCGGTTTTCCCATCTTTGTAGCCTCGCTTGACCATGGGCATGATGAAATTAACCCTTTGATCCCTGACTGATCTTTAATTAGCGGTTGAAATTAAATGTTCTAAAAATCATTAAAAATAGTGTAAAATGACTTTAACATGTCCTGTTTTGTATTTTCTAAGCAGGAAGCTCCTACAATATTTCCTTTAATTTTAAGCTTGCTTCAGCAGATCTAAGAGGGTACCACATTCTAATGATTACATTCAATCAACATATGAAGCCCAGAAGAGCCCCACACCCATTTCCAAGGCTCCTAAGAGTCTACAGAAAACACTATTGCCCTGATTGCCTTAAATATGATTCTTTTCCATGTGTCTCTTGCATATTTATTTCTGGGGTCTGAGTTTACCATATGTATGTTAGGCTAGTTAGTTTATGCATGGAGACAGGATGGGATGCTTTGGGTGAGAAGTGTCAAGAAAGACGTCAAACTAAGTTCCAGAAAGTCATCAACCAAGTTCCAGCAATGATGATTGGCCAAGTCAACCTCCTGCTTCGGACATGCAGCCATTCTGATTGGTTCTGTTCTTCAAGCCCAGCAAATTCGTTGGATGCACACTTAACATTTTTGCTCTACAATTGGCTACTTTATTGATTTGTCTCCTCCTCATTCCCCAACCTCCTCCTTCTATTTTTCCTGGAATTTGTAACCTTTTTACTAAATATCACTATTTGCATAAAAACTTGTCATTGTAACTCAAAGCAGCCTGCTGCTAGGTTATTGTTTTCTTTGTATATACTTTATTATCACATAGTTGATAGAATTAGTTCATAGAAAAATGGTTGAGGGCTGTCTTTGACCAGTGGCAGGCCACTGTTGATTAAACACATGTTCAATAAACCATTTTAAATTTTTGCCTGACATTAAAGTATCTGTGGTTCTTGGGGCTCCACCAGTGGAAGAACATTTTTAAACTAATTTTCAGGTAACATCGCGATATCCAGAAAGCAACCCTGAATTAATAGGATGGACACCATTACTAATTCTCTGGAATTGTCATTCATTCCAAGACCCATCTTGGTCCACATAACAGTCTGCCTTGAAGGTAAAGGTCACCCTTGCTCAAAAGCGAGTTGTATCTGATTCTAGGGTTCAGTGTTCATCTGTTTCATAGCCGCAAAGCCAGTGCTGTCTGCTTCTGCAGACATTTACGTGGTCATATGGCAGGCATGATTAGACACCGGAGCACACGGAATGCTGTTTACCTCCCCACTAAAGTGGCTCCTATTTATCTACTTGCAATTTCTTCCTTTTGAACTACTAAGTGTGCAGGAGCTGAACAGATACAGAAGCTCACTCCGTCATGCAGTACTCAGGTTTTGAACTGCTGAC
This sequence comes from Bradypodion ventrale, assembly GCA_035047345.1. Taxonomy (NCBI): domain Eukaryota; kingdom Metazoa; phylum Chordata; class Lepidosauria; order Squamata; family Chamaeleonidae; genus Bradypodion; species Bradypodion ventrale. The sequence goes on along the minus strand of JAWDJE010000010.1, from coordinate 30,843,488 downwards.
CTGCCATTTCCCAGTCAGCATCTTAGCCACGTGAGCCACTGCAAACAGCCTGCCTTAGGTTCTACTCAAACAATGCAATAAAGAGATGAAGCTCTTGACTTGGCCTGAGAAATGATGCACAGTGTGAAAGTGGGGTCTTCATTCTGAAAAGACTCAATTCTCTAACTCAGGGGTTCTCAACCTAAGCCCCGTGGGCCAGATCCATCCTACAGTGCCATTTCATGTGGCCCCAACCCTCCAAGGGCATTCATGAAAAAATGGTCACCCCTTTGATGTTGTTGGGACAAAATGGCCATCCGGCCCTCAAAGCTGACTGAGAGCGCAAACTGGCCCCCATCTTGAAAAGGTTGGGAACCCCTGCTCTAACTGCTCTTTAATTATTCAGTGGCTATAAAAACACCTTGAGATCATCCATTAATAGCAAAGAAAAGCTTACGACCTGAAGTAACTCTTGCTACATCTTTATCGCCTACCGCTCTATCTGGGGATGAAAGGATCTCCAGATTAGGCAAAGCATTGGTGTTATTAGATTTCCTCAGAGTCCTAACAGAGATATTAGATTATTGCTGCAGATATGTTTCTAAGGCACTCATCACCAGAGTATCTGAGTACCAATTACAGAGATTTAGAGATCTTTCATTCCCTTCATATGCAAGAGATAAAGGAACCACAGAGGTGGGGGCTGGGGGTGGACAATCCCTGTTCCCCTTCTCAATTCAATCCAAGCGCTTCCAGGTACCTTTACAGGTTATAATTAGACTAAAATTGCCTATTAATGCAGCACTGTAAAGTCATGGGTCTTTGCAGGAATAATATAAATGGAAAGAGGTCTAGCCACAAAGAGCTTACAATTTGAAATTTTTACAGTTTGGAAATGATGAGAGAGAAAAAGAGAGAGGTATTAGAGAGGGAGGTTGTGGAACTGCTATTTTAAGTCTCTTGTACAAGTATAAGATGATCAGTTGTAGTGAAGCAAAGACAAGATGTTATGGCCAACTGTTAGTTCCAGCTAGAGCAGGTAGATCCAGTGGGTAGGATTAGTTAAGTCAACACTTAAGTATCATTGAACTACTGTGGCTTTAGCATAGTAAATCACAACTACAGTAGGGCCATTCAGATTAATTGAACATAAAGAGGAGTTGACTTGACAAATTCCCAATGTTTTGTTGGGCTTAGGTAAAGATCGCCCTTGCTCGAAAGCCAGTCATATCCAACTCGAGGGTTCAGTGCTCATCTCTGTTAATAGCCAAAGAGCCAGCACTGTCTGCATCTACAGACATTTCCGTGCATACGTGGGCAGGCATGCCTCAACACCGGAGTGCACTGAATGCTGTTTACCTTCCCATCGAAGTGGTCCCTATTTATCTACTTACAATTTCTTGCTTTCAAACTGCTAGGTTGGCAGGAGCTGGGACAGAGATGGGAGCTCACTCAGTCATGCAGCACTCAGGTCTTGAACTCTGATCTCCCAGTCGGCGAGTTCAGTGTCTTAACCACTTAAGCCACTGCAGCCCACCACAGTGGGCTTACTGTAGTGCAATTTACTAGATTAAGCAACAGGAGTTCAACTAACGTCTATTTTATTTTACAGAAGAAAAGGGATTTATGGAACATGGGCAGAGCAACAGACTAAATAAACTACAAAGAGACTGTTTAAATGATACTGTTAGGATGCCATTAAAGACATACTTCCATTAAGAAGTAAAACACTATATGTTTATAAGAAACAGAAGCATGGATTAATCTGCATTTTGAGATTTGACCTTGAGAATGGTTAGAGAAAGACAAAAGAAAGAAAGAAAGAAAGAAAGAAAGAAAGAAACAACCTTGTCATTTAATATTGAAAAGAAAATGGTTCAACACCTAGAACATTTAGGTCTGTAAATGTATTAAAATACCCTTAAAATTAACTTTTGAAGATATTTAACAAAATTGACTTGCTGTATTGAAATGCAGCTTTGTAACTATTCATTAGAAAATACTTGAAAGGTAACTTAGTTACACCCTCATCATCCCAAATGTAACTAGTTATAGATAACCAAGCTGAGATCTCAAAACACACAGTGACTTTACCATGTTCAGTTACTGATGTGCATGAAGTACTACAGAGCATCTCTCTTACTGTCATCACTGGCTAAGCCACCGAAGAAAAAGAATAAAATGTTAAGCACATAATCTGTTGGCACAGTTGTATAAGCACAAAGACAAGTTCCCCAAATATTCCAAAGCTCAATTGTTTCCTGCTCTCCCCTCCATACTCAAGTATCTCTCTGCTTGACATACTCTGAATCCCACATGGCAATGTGCCTTGAATTCTATCTTGTTCCTTTAGTTTATTTATTATCCTTTCTGTTTGAACGTCCACCTCTTTCTACAGGAGGAGGGGAAGAGATGAAACAGCTGCCTCAAAGGGCAGAGATGAACCTAATAAACTATATCTATAAAACAAAGGTGTGGTCTTGTATGTCCACGATGGGCTCCCACACCCCTGGACGGATCCTGCTGAAACTTGTCACTCACCTTCCCTGGCCTGGCGAGATGGCCACTGAGAGGGCTGCGGACCCCATTTGGTGGTTCATGCCCTCAAAAAAGGGTCGCAAAGGGGATACCCCCACCGGCAGGACAAAATGCAACGAAGTGACAGTACTGCACATGCGCTAGCTGAGACTACATTTCCCAGATGCCTTCATGCAGGTGAGTGGGCGGGCGGGAGGTCCTCCCTGCATTTTTGTGCTGGGACTGTGCTTTGCTCCAACCTATATGTACAGGTGGGATGGGGCAGAGGAGCAACCAAAGGGCTTGAAGAGAATCCGGGGTTTGGAGGCAGCCATTAGTCCCAGCAGAGCGTGCACGAGAGGCAGTGTATGACCCTCCCAGGGGCTGTGGGCTGGCCCCATCACCTTCTCTCCCCCACCCGCCCAGGCAGGTACTGCTGTTGAGGTAGCTGGCGGCAGCTTGACTTTACATAAAAAAACAACCCCGGGCACCACCACTGGACCTGGTACTGCATGACGATTTGAGCACCTGTCTCTGTCCCAGCTCTTGGTGACATGAAAGGAGCCTCAATCAGGCGTCCTCTGAGCAGAGTTTCTCCAGCTAAAGTCATTTCAACCAAGAATACTTTCTAACATGAAATTATTATTATACTATACATGGTTCTTGCCCCTCCCTGGATTCTAGTGAGGTAGGTCAAGAAGGGGAAGAGATTAACCTAAAGCAGGGGTGCCCAATTATGATCCATGGGCCCAATCTGGCCCATGGCACATAATAATCCAGCCCACGTCACCCACACCACTCCCCGAAGTGGAAGTTAAACGTAAATGCATTTACGACAGCAGTGGGTGCATTTGTGACAGCATTTTGCACATGTGTGGGTGTGTTTAGCTTCCACTTCCAGTGGGAGGAACCACGTGGCTGGCCCACTAAACCACATGACCAGCAAGCAGCCTGAAAGGATTGGCCACCCCAGGCTAAAATAATCCCAATTGTTCATTACTGAGTGAGGATTGGAACTTGAACCTCCTCAGCAATGTTTGTAGACATACAATTCAATGCACAATGCACAATCGTTCTTGCCTTGAGCTATAAACAACCCACTGAAAACATAATTTAAGATCATTTACAGATTTGGATGCCTTCATCATTCCCAATGTTTATGTGAATGCAAGGAAACTGGCATTTACAACACTGTAAGCCTTTATTCTTCATTGTTGCAGTAATAGTAATCAAAACAGAGACCTAGAACACTTGTGGCAAACCTATGGTATCGGTGCCTGATGTGGCATTCCCAGGCCATTCTGTTGGCATGCACACCATAACCCCAGCACAGAGTTCACCCCACCCTCTGCCCAGCAGCCCAATGGGAGCACTTCCTCCCTCCCCCAGCACAGAGTTCACCCCACCCCTCTGCCCAGCAGTCCAATGGGAGAACTTCCCCAAGCCCAGAGTTTGACCCGTCCCTCTGCCAAGCAGCCCAATGGGAGTGTTTCCTTCCTCCCCTGTTGCTGTGTTGGCACTTTGTGATGAATAAGTGGGTTTTGGGTTGCAGTTTGGGCACTCGGTCTCTAAAAGGTTTGCCATCTCTGCGCCAAAGAATCAAAGCTGGCTGGATCATCTTCTAACAATGCAGGAGACATATCAACTGGCTCTTTGGGTTTTTGTAGTGGCTAGCCAGGTGTCTCTTGGAAGCCTATAAAGAGGATGTCACGGCAGTAGCCCCCAAGGATTCTTGCCAGCTCCCACCACCATCCAGAGTTTGCCCTGCCCCTCTGTTTGGGCACATGGTCTCTAAAGGTTTCACCCCTCCCTCTGCACAGCAGCCCAATGGGAGCATTTCCCCCAGCACAGAGTTTGCCCTGCCCCTCTGCCCAGCAGCCCAATGGGAACGTTTCCTTCCTCCCCTGTTGCTGTGTTGGCACTTTGTGATAAATAAGTGGGTTTAAAAATAAGGCCTTTCTGTTGGCATGCACACCATCACCCCAGCACAGAGTTCACCCCACCAGCCCAATGGGAGGACGTCCTTCCTCCCCCAAGCACAAAGTTTGCCCCACCCCCGCCCCTCTGTTTGGGCACATGGTCTCTAAAAGTTTTGCTGTCACTGACCCAGGCTGTCCACAAACCACAGTGAGTATGGTTACATTCAGCTCCATTAAAAGCTATGAAAGAATAAAGAGGAATTACATGAACCAACCAGATGAAATGACTATTGTGAGGAGGTACCACCTTATCGATATATTCAAATAGGTCTTTCCAGATATTGTCCAGACATGTGTGAGACTAGAACAAGCAAATCCTCATGTCACTTCAATCAATGTGGTGAGCTAACGTGTACCATGACCGCAATCCTTCTCAATGCTGAATTACAGGGGATAATTAACTGGCAATGACACTGTCAATAGTGCTTTTTTTTGGGGGGGGGGGGGTCTAATTGATCCAGAAAACACCAGGATTACTTGGAAGCTGATTGAAAATTCTACAACAAGAAGAAAAATTGCAGGAAAAATATGTTTGAAATGTTGCCCCACACTGTACAACTATGGAAGGGCAGTGGGTGTTGTATGGGGGTGGGTGGGTGAGTTTTCAGCTTACACAAACTTGGATGTCTAAACCTGGCCAGATCTTGTACTCATATGGCAGGATGAGCCTGAACCGGCTTCTGAAACATGAAAGATGGACGTGACAAACCTATTGCATAGTTTAACAACAAGTGTATTCTCTTTCCACCACACACACACACACGTGCACACCCATCAACACACCATGAATTTGAAAGGAAACATGTAGCTTAGATAAATGGATCCATCCACTCTACAATCCCTGCACCCTCTTCCAGCCTTTGATTTGTTTAAAATTACAACAAACCCCTTTGAAAAGAGGGCTCTTCTCCGCTGTAGGCTTCGCTCTTCTCTAAACACGCTCGGAGTCTGGAGGTGCATTGACATGGACGGCTGAATCTGTCAGCGGCTTGGCAATTGTGAGATTGCATTAGTGCCAAAGGGAGTAGAGAGAGGAACACGGAGACAGACACACAACCTCTTTGAACCCCCCTCTCCCCCCTCGCCCAGCTAGCTCATTCACATTCTGCAACTCCCTCACAACTTTCGGCAGATGCCAGGTACAATAAACCAAAGCCTGCCACTCAGCTTGATGGCAGAGCAACCCTGAAAGCCTTGCCTTCTCACTGCCTCCAGGCACAGAGTAACTGCACTTGCCTTTGGTGAGGCAGGTCAGCACCTTGCCACAGAAGGAAAGAACATTTGGCTTCTTTCTTCTTCATAGCCTGAGGCCAGAGGCTCCTGGAAAAAGGAGGAGGAAAGAGAGAGAAGAGCAGAGAAGAGCAGAGACAAGGAGAGCCAGTGTGGCTTTCTAGTAATCCATAGCTGCTAATTGATTCAGAGGCTTTCATCTTCCCTGAGCTGACCCCTTCTGAGACGCACGTGGTGACTCCGTCGCTTCCCTTCACTTTAATACAACAGAGAAATGCATAGCAAGGCTCTGAGAAGCCTCTAACTGATTAGGCAGGCTACCACTTGGTATTCCATGGATAGAAAGGCCTGATTTTGATGGTGGCAAAGAATCTTTCTTTCTTTCCCCCCACTGCTCATATCTTCCTCTTGAATAAATCAATACAAATGCAGCTCCCAGCCTCAAACAGAGAACAAGATTGCTTTCACCTTCAGCCAGAGATCCCATGGTGAAGGGATTCGGACAGCAGCAGCCTGAATAAACCCATCTGAAATTTAAATGAACCTGTCCAAGTGCCTTTCACTTATTTATTTACTCATCTAGTATATGATTCCTCCCCTCCCCCCCCACAGAATGCAACAACAGCTTTTGTTTTTGTAAATCTAATGGCTGCACCACTTTGCTTTGTTATGTTACAATTAGACCATGTGGATTGGACCTCCAGGAGAGCTAAATCCTGCTAAGCTTTACATAGTTATTTGTCTGTCATTAATTTGCATGCAACTGACCTCTGCCCCACGTTGTCCACCACTACATCAAACTAACTAACAACAGTTCCAAAGGATCAAGATAAGAAAGCCATTAACTATCCATCTAACAAGAGCCATAATGAATAATTAGCTACTCTCAACCTTTGGCACAAAATTCTATTTAATCCCAATGGCCTGGCACAGCTAACTCTCCAGGACAATGTCCAATCAGCATGGAAAAGAACAATCCAATCCAGACTGCAATGTCTTGGCCTCTCCCAACCTGTCATACAGGCCATGAGTCACAACCAGGCAAAACAGGCCGTTAAACAGAGAACACTAGACATGGAAAGGCAAGAAGACCTAGCAAGGGCCCCGACCTTCCTGGCTCCAGAGTCTTGGAGACACATTGTTGCCACAGCCCCATGCCTGCTCCAACTTGAGACACCAAGTCATCGGAGGGCATTTACGCTAGCCCACTGCCAGGCCTTCCCTTCTGTAGTTCTCAAGGGAAAGTTCCAAAGGACACCAACATCAGAGAGACAATGTTAAGTTTTGCAGAGCAACCTTTGGGTAGAAGGCGGCAGCAGGAGTCTGAGTACACACTAAAAAACATGGTAGTCAAAGCAAGTCAGATGAGGTTTTGTGCAGATAGTTGTTTTACTGTATGTGCAGAATAAAGTTCAAGGTTTCAAAGGTCACAAAAGTAAATAGGATAATTTCTCCATTGGTACTGTTCAGTTTGGTATCAGGTATTTACAGTTCAAGTATGCAAAAGTCCATTAGTCAAGTAAAACAAAGATAACAGTTTTTAAGCTTGCAAAGCAACAGTTGTTAGCAGTTTAGCTTATAAGTGTCAGTTTGTAGTCTCCAGTAAGTAGTTCATTGGCAGTCCTTTTTGGAAGCTTTCCAGTATAAGTTCCAGCAGCCCTTCAAATAGTTAGATGTACAAACAGTCCAACAACAGACTGCTCTCCTCTGTGCCGACGTCAAGAGCAATATCCTCTAAATGTGATATCTTACCAAAGGGTGGCTAAAGCCTTGGGTTTAAACACATTGCACAAGGGCTGATGAGCTAATGCAGTAAAGTTGTTACATCATACATACCGTTCTTAAAGAGAAAGTGAACAAGGTATATTATGCTACGCAATTGACTAGGCAGATACTTAGCACCTAACAGCCCTGTGACACTGGATAGATAGATAGATAAATCTTTATTGTCATTGTCCTGCACAGAACAACGAGATGGGGGGGGGGACACTTAACAACCCAACAAAACCTAAACAAAATACAACTATACAAAATTATCAACATACTCCCACCCCACATATACACATTTAACCCCTAAAACTCTAAAACTCTAAAACCCTAAAAACTCAAAAAACTATATACAGAAGCTCCCTCATAGACTGCATTGCACTGTATTCAAAGCCAGAACTGCTTTTGGGTAGAAACTATTTCTCAAGCGGCTGGTCCTGGTCTTTATGACCCTATACCTTCTTCTAGAAGGCAGAAGCTAAAAGAGATCATCCCCTGGGTGCGTACTATCTTGTGCAATCTCTACAGCTTTCTTATAACACCTGGTGGCATAGATTTGATCTAGAGTGGGAAGAGTACGCCCGATTATCCTCCCTGCAGTCTTTATGACCCTGGACAGCATTGTTCTTTCCCTAGCTGTACAACTCCCAAACCATACACACAGACCATAGGTTAACCATAGGTTAACCACCATAGTTAGCCACTTGGAGAAATGGAAACCACAGAACATGTTCTCTGCGGCTGCCCCTATTATAGAGACATCAGGAACAAATTGATTTGATAATGAATAATGTTGGCACCCGAGGTTTATCTTCTTGGGCTGAAGCTTGGTTCACATCAGAATGCCATGGTTTTGAGTATGTGCATATGAACCTGGTTTGACATTGAGTAGATCTGTTTTCTTTTTTCTTGTCCCCACAGAAAAGAGGCCAGAGTTGGTGTACATCCTTGGGGTGAACAGGTTTGTTTGTCTCAAGTGTAAATATTAATGGGTGGGCTTGTTCCATTCTCAATTACTATATATGGATGTGAAAGTTGAACAATAAAGTAAACTGGCAAGAAGAAATTGATTCGAAGTACAGTGCTAAAGTAGAGATTTGTGGATCCTGGGCTGCCAGAAAGATAAACAAGTCAAGTCAAGCCTGAACTATCTCTGGAGGAAAAAACATTGAAACTGAGGCTGTCATACTTTGAACACATCACAAGAAGCCATGATTAACCAAAGACCAAATATGACATGAATTGGCTCCTTAAAGCTGTGGTTCCCAAAGTGGGGCCCATGCCTCACAGGGGGACTTCAATTCCCAGAAGCCCAAGTCAGTACATTGGCTGATCAATGCTTTGTGGACTTAGCCTTCTGGGAATTGGAGTTCAAAAACCAAAGATTGGGAAACACTGCCTTAAAGGAACCACAACCTTGAGCTTACAAGAGTTGAGTAGGGCTATTGAGAACAGGACATTTTAGAGCAGGGGCTCCCAACCTTTTCAAGCTGGGGGGCCAGATCCAGCCCACAGGCCTTAGGTTAGGAACCCCTGTTTTAAAGGATACTCATTCATAGGGTCAACATATGTTGGAGGTAGCATGATGGCATGCAAAAACAACAGTGGAGTTGGCCTGTGTTTAATCTGGATCAAATAAACTACTAGCACTACAGAATAGACTTTGGATCTGTATTCAACTTCCTGCACCTTTACAGGGCATCTAACAATGGTGTGTATGTGCACTGTTTTAGGAGTAAGAAACTATAGAAATGTACTGCCTTCCATCCAACAAATAGCCCAGAGATCTGACACAGACATCTTGCAAGGAACACCTTAACTTCTACAGGAAAAAACTAGACTCTAAATATAGTGCAAGCGCGGCGCCAAAATGGCCGCCGCGCCCTTTGCGGGCCCCCCCCCCACAGGACAGAGAATCCGGGTAGTTAGGGGCGTGGCCAGCTCCCTTATAAAAGGGGTGGCCACGAGGCAGCCGAGCTGCCATTTTACCTCAGCGACGGAGCGGAGAAGTCTTTTCCCCTGTGTCTCCGTCGCTCTTGAGCCTACCGGGAAGCCTTTTGGGTAGCGATTCTGCCTTGCCGGCTTCCCTTTGCTTCGGTGGAAATGCCTTCGAAGAAGAAGGCAGCTCCGAGTGCAGCTCGCGCGGTTAGGAGGCGCAACCCAGGTCGGAGGACCGCGGTGCTGCCTCCTCAGCTGCCGCCTTTGCTCGCCCCTGCCGGGGCCGGCGGAATGGGGTCTATTGCCCCTTCGCCCGGAGTGGGCAACCAGAGTGCGGGCGCGGAGGGGGTTCCGGCCCGCGGCCCGCGAGCGGTGGACACCGCTCCTCCACCTGCTTTCGGGTCCTGGGTACAGGGGCCTGTACCCACGCAAGGACCAGGCGGGCCAGCCGGCCCTTCGCCCCAGGTTAACGTGGAAGTCAGGCGGGGGCCCCCCCTCCTTTGGGGTTCCTTTTGAGGCGCTGTCTTCAGGAGGACAACAGCCGACGGGGAGGGTTGAGCTGCTGCAGGCGCGTGGCGCGGTTTCGGCCACTGCCTCGCAGCTCCCCAGCCAGCGGCCAGGTGCAGGTTCTCCGGGGATGAGCTCTACGTCGGTCATGAGCTCCGACGCCCCCAGTGGGCCGGAACCCCCGGTGGGGGCGGCCCGCGGGGGTGCAGCATGTGAGTATACGGTGTAAGCGAGTACATCCACACACATTCCCAATATGGGGGGGGGCTTTCCAATCGCTTTGGCCTCGCGCGGGTGGTGCGGCGGTGCACCCGCTGACGCCTCACCCGGCGATGACAGCTAACACCCAGGGCCCCGTGGTGGGGGGTGTTCCCTACCCTTAGGGGAATGTTTTGGGTGGCCGGGTTGGTCCAAGCCCCTATTCCATACCGATGAGTGACCACTTGGCACAGGCCGCCAGAGAGTAAATTTGGCGGGGGGAGTACGTGGATATCTTCTCATTCCTAAACAGTGTGCCCACCAAGGAGAGAGGGAGGGGCAGAATGAGAAGGATAGTGGCAGGCACGTTGTCGCAAGCCACCAAGTATGTGGGCCAAATGGTTGCCGGCCTGCATCGTATGCATGGCGGTGTACCTTAGGGCATGGCCGGATTTGGCAATTCCGATGGTCCAGTATTTGGACAACGCCTACCGGGCGATGATTTACTTTCCGGGCCCAGCGTGGTTGGCTTGTGACGAGGGATGCCGTAGGCGAATTTCCCTGCACCCCGAGATTAGGCAGGATGAGCCAGGCCAGAGGCTGTGGCTTTTGTACGTGACGCCCACGCGCCCTGCACCCGGGGAGATATACCATTGTGGGCATGCGGTTCAGCGGGCGGCCCCAGCACAGGTCACCTGCCAGGGGGCGGGGCGGGGGGTTCCAGCCCGCCGGCTGTGCTGGACTTTTTGTCCAATGGCTCCTCTAAGGGGAAGACTTGCAAATACAGACAGGAGTGTCCCACCTGTGTTGGGCCCCATGCGGCCTCTGCCTGTCCCAGGCCTAGAAGGATGCGGGGCAGAGGGTGGGGCAGACAGGGGGCTGGCAAGACTGCCGCAGATGGATCTAGTTCACCGAAGGGCTCCCTCCCCATTTAAGGTGGACATGTTGGAGCGTTGGCTCACATGGTGCCTGAAGGGTGAGGATGCGGGTATCCTTCAGGGTTCTAGACAGGGGTTCCGGATCCCTTTCATGGGTAATAGGTCCCCTCAGGATGCACCCAATCTTTATCCCTTAAGGGGAGGGAGGAGGTGGCTGCTGCCAGCTTTGACGAAAGGGTCTATGCGGGCAGGGTCGTTGGCATTGTCCCGCACCCCCGTCCTGGGGAGCATATTGTTCAATGATGCCATGCCTTTTGGCTATTCCTTTGGGGCTCGGTATTCGAGCGTTTCACCATTTTCCTAGATTGCGCTTTTGTCCGCAGGTCAGGGTCCCGGTCTGTAGCCCATTCCCTGGATGGTTTTATTCGGGGCTGAACGGGGCTGGGACACGTACCCACGTCTCCTCATCACATTTCAGACGCTAATCGAGGAACTTGGTGTCCCTTTAGCGCCCGAAAAGACCGAGGGCCCATCTCCACAGCTAGTATTCCTGGGGTGGAGAGTAACACGATAGCGCAGGATTCTAGGTTGCAGCAGGATAAGGTGTCAAGGCTAGTGGCCCTTGTCTCGGTCTTGCTGGCCGGGCGCATGGCATCACTGAGGTAACTTCTGGTGCTACATGGTCACCCCAGTTTCGCTGGCAGGGCGTCGCACCGGGCAGGGCATTTGCTCTGCGCTTGTGCGACGCCATGGCGGGATTATCCAGGCCCCATCACAGGCTCAGATTTACCCAGGGTATCGGGGCATACGTGCTTGTCTGGCCATAGATTCAGAGGTAGTTCAACGGGGTGTCATTTTGGGGTCTGATTTCCTGGCTCCCCCTTGCTTTCAGATGCGGTCCGATGCCTCATGATTCCTGGGTTTCTGGGATGTACTTCAATTGGAAGTGGGCCTATGGTGGGTGGCCACCATCCTGGGCAGGCAAAGGGTTGCCTGCATGGTCTCACGTATCTGGAATGTTTCCCTATCCTGGGTGCTTTGATGCTATGGGGCAAGAGGTGGGCCAACTCGGTTGTGCAACTTGGGCATGGCAACGCGGCTGTTCCGCATCGTCACTGCACAGGATTCCAAATCGCCCGGGGTTAGGGGGCTAGTTAGTTGGTTTGTGTTATGCAACCTGTGCCTCAACGTTCCCTTCAGGGCCAGGCATGTCCCAAGGGTTGATAATGATATTGCTGCTGCTTGTCCCGCCTGCAGATCTCCCGGTTCCGTGCCTCGGCCCCCGGATGCGGAGGAATTTCCCTCGCCACTCCCGGATGTGAGATGGACCGTTGGCAAGGAGAGGTGAACCGGGCGATTGGCCTGTCACTAGCGCCATGCATGAGTAAGGCGTATCACCACGCATTTAGTTCCTTTAGAGTATTATGTACCCGATTCTGACTGCCAGGAACCTGGCCTTTTCCAGTAGCCCATGTTCTGCGGTTCACGATTTACCTGTATCCCCAGGGCCTTGCACCACGCACCATAGCATCTCAGCTGTCGGGTTGGCTTTTATGGCCAAGGTGGGAGGTCGTGTGGACAGCACCAATGACTTCCGGGTGAGACATGTTGGGAAGGGTGGGTGCGCGTGCCCGGGCGTTTCCCGGGCGACCGCCACCCCATTTACCCAGGGGGTTTTTGACCCAGTTGGCCCGGGGCTGGCCTGGCCTCTGTTTTGATAAGATGAGGCAGCCCACTTCATGCGGCTACAACGGTAGCCTTTTTGGAGTCCTCCGCGTCGGCGAGCTTGAGATGCTGAGTAAGGCGGATGCAAGAGTTTCCCAGGGTTTTTACCCAAGTGGCCCTGGGCTGGCCTGGCCTCTGTTTTGAAATGAGGCAGCCCACTTCATGCGGCTACAACGGTGGCCTTTTTGGAGCCCTCCGCGTCGGCGAGCTTGAGATGCTGAGTAAGGCGGATGCAAGATTTTCCCAGGGTTTTTACCCAAGTGGCCCGGGGCTGGCCTGGCCTCAGTTTTAAGAAATGAGGCAGCCCACTTTATGCGGCTACAACGGTGGCCTTTTTGGAGCCCTCCGCGTCGGCGAGCTTGAGATGCTGAGTAAGGCGGATGCAAGATTTTCCCAGGGTTTTTACCCAATTGGCCCGGGGCTGGCCTGGCCTCTGTTTTGAAATGAGGCAGCCCACTTCATGCGGCTACAACGGTGGCCTTTTTGGAGCGCTCCGCGACAGCGAGCTTGAGATGCTGTATAAGGCGGATGCAAGTGTAGGGCACTGGAACTCGAGGATGTCTATATTGCCAAAGACTGGGCCCAGTTGAGGATACGTTCCTCTAAGATAGATCAGCATGGCGTAGGCAGTGGTGTAAGACTGCTACGGTGTTCTTTGGCAGACATCTGTCCGGTTGGTGCCCTACAGGAATTCCTGGCACTGCGTGGCAGGCACCACGGCCCGTTTTTCTGTCACCAAGATGGGTCTCCCCTTACTAAATTTCAGTTTTGGAAGGTGACAGCCAGAGCCCTCACCAGGGTGGGCCCACCAGGTGCCCGTTATGGCACACATTCATTCCGTATTGGTGCAGCCGCTACAGCAGCTGCTTTTGGGTACTCTGGGGCTGACATACGCAGCATGGGGAGGTGGGGCTCGCAATGTTTTCAGTTTTATGTGCGCCCACTCCTGCCATGAGTACCAATCCAGTCACCTTACCGCCTTTTTTGCTCAATTTTCTTGCAGACCCTGGGTGTCGTATTACACCGGTGACAGTATGGCTGGTGGGCCACAGCTATGTGCACAGGGCAGCGCGTTACGCTGCGGCGACAGAGTGGACCCCGACTGGGACTGGGTGAACACGCCAGTCTCGCATGGCATGGTAAGCCTGGGATGTTATGGCGGGGGCTGCGGCCTTTCCCTTTTCTGGCCTGAGTGCTGACCCGCCTGACATTCTCATCATCTACCTTGGGGGCAATGATTTGTGCCAGGTCACCGGCTTATCGCTCAAGCATGCGATTTGCGAGGACCTCGCCTACTTACATTATGTCTGGCCTGCCACAACCCTAGTTTGGTGGACATTATCCCGCGCCTTTCTATAGAGGGGGCGTTCACCTCCTGGCCCTTGACCGCGCTAGGCGCACGGTCAACTGGGCGGTGGCGCGGTTTCTTGCTGACAGGGCTTGGGGATGGGTCAGTCATCACCCCGATATCAGTCTACAAAATTATGACTTGTACGCAGGGGATGGGGTCCATCTGTCGCGAGGAGGTATGGACCTCCTGTTAGGTGATTGGCGAGCAGGCCTGTTGACCGAGCTGACGGTCTGGGTGGGGGCGTCAGGTCTTCTTTGAAGCCCCTCCGTGTGGCGGGTAGCACTGGTAAGGTAAACAGTATGACCCACAAGTATCCGGCAGGTTCGCAATTGACTGGACAACACTAGACAGGAATAAATTAGTTAAACGTTGTCCGGTCAACGACGAATCAGGCGATGGGGTGATGACGATTGCTAACCAGCATGCATCACCCCTGTGATTTCACGGATACGCGTCAGAGGGTGGGGTCATGAGTTAGTTATTGACTACGGTCAACAATTTGTTTGTTGTCAACAAACAAATTGATACAAATTGATACATTGTAACCAATTGCCGTTGGCAATTTTGGGGTGGTACCTTACCAGTGTTACTTCGGCCTGCTTGCCTTAGGAATTATGATTGGTCGTTTTACCAATACAAATTTATAATTCGGACTAGGGCATTGAATCAATAAATGTGGCCCTATGCTGTTATCCACTTTCAATGTTGTCTGTGTCCGTTATTGGGGGGGTGCGCCTGCAATGCAAGCGCGGCGCCAAAATGGCCGCCGCGCCCTTTGCGGGCCCCCCCCCCCACAGGACAGAGAATCCGGGTAGTTAGGGGCGTGGCCAGCTCCCTTATAAAAGGGGTGGCCACGAGGCAGCCGAGCTGCCATTTTACCTCAGCGACGGAGCGGAGAAGTCTTTTCCCCTCCACCCCCTCCCTAGTTAACAGTGTGATATTTTGGTCGCTTCGGGGCCGGGTGGGAATTTTTGGCTGGGACCCATATTGGCTTCCGGGTCCTGGCTTTTTTGCCCATCCCACACTGTTGCTATGGTTTGATATAGGGGTCTTTCTGTGTTCCTAATGTTGACTTTGGTCACATTGGCGGGTAGCACTGGTAAGGTAAACAGTATGACCCACAAGTATCCGGCAGGTTCGCAATTGACTGGACAACACTAGACAGGAATAAATTAGTTAAACGTTGTCCGGTCAACGACGAATCAGGCGATGGGGTGATGACGATTGCTAACCAGCATGCATCACCCCTGTGATTTCACGGATACGCGTCAGAGGGTGGGGTCATGAGTTAGTTATTGACTACGGTCAACAATTTGTTTGTTGTCAACAAACAAATTGATACAAATTGATACATTGTAACCAATTGCCGTTGGCAATTTTGGGGTGGTACCTTACCAGTGTTACTTCGGCCTGCTTGCCTTAGGAATTATGATTGGTCGTTTTACCAATACAAATTTATAATTCGGACTAGGGCATTGAATCAATAAATGTGGCCCTATGCTGTTATCCACTTTCAATGTTGTCTGTGTCCGTTATTGGGGGGGTGCGCCTGCAAATTCCCTCCTCCTGCTGCTTTTCTTGGATCCAATTATACAGTTTCACACTCTTTTTAACCATCCTTTTCTGCTAGCATAAATCCCAAAGCAAATACAGAGAAATTAATAATAATTGTTGCAGCAACAACAAAAAATAAGCAATGCAATCAGGAAGCAGAAGAAAAAACAACACAAATAAATGCTATTTATCCTGCTCTAAGCGTTCCATGCACTCCGGTGTCTAGTCATGTCTGCCACATGACAACGGAAACGTCTGCAAAAGCAAACAGTGCTGGCTCTTTGGCTTTGAAACAGAGATGAGCACTGCACACTATAGTCGGATACGACTGGCTTTTGAGCAAGGGAAACTGTTGTGTATGCACGCAGTTCAGCTGTTCACCATTAGTGCAGCTGATGGAGCTCACGTGGCTCCAATTTACCCAATGAGTAACTAGCATGGGAAACCTTCCTGCCACAGGTGAACTATGTAAGGTATGCCGTACGTCAGAAAGACGTCACCGATACTGCAACCAATGGGCGCCTTCGGGTGAGATTCAAATGTATTATCACCATATATAAGGAGGCAAGGCTTTGCCATTTCTTCATGTACAGATTGACCATGTTACAATAAAGTAGTGTTTAGCCCATCTGCCAGCTCCTGTGCAATCAATCTGCCTACATTAAAGAAGCCTTTACCTTTAAGATCTTCTCACCCCTCCTCCTGTTCGGGGGCAGGGTGGGGGGGATGCCAATAATAATGCTTATGAAACAGATGAATCAGGGCTAATGCAGGGATTAAGAATGGATTCTGGAGCCCTAGCTCAGACAGAGAGAGAAAACAGAGCTCTTAATTGAAATTAGAGCTGGGATTTCAAAGTCTCTCTGGAGTTGAGTTAAATCCATTGAGAATACGGAGGGGAAAATATGAATGAAAAGTTTATGAGGAAGAAAGAACAGCACAAGGAAGTTGACTTGGAAATCTTACCACCACCTGCACACAAACACACCAAGACTGAAATCAGGTAACAGTAGATAGAGGAATACCAGAGGCTACTGTCTCATGCAATATACACAAGCCTATGCCTTTGTCTTGTTATTCCTACTGCAGAAGGTTTATGAAGGAAAAAGGAAGTCCTAACAAGTCTGAGATGTTAATGGTATAAATAGATCTGCTATAGACAGTAAACACTCCATCTAATGATGGGGTAGGGCATATTGCTGCTAAGAATACAGATGAGATAGGCTGCCTTTTTAATTTTCAAAATATTTTCAAAATAATTTTACTTGTATAATTTGAATAAAAGTTGTCTGTGCAAATTAACTGCATCTATTCGTTGTGAAGAGAAGCCTTTGCTTATGAAATTTAATTTAATTTAATTTAATTTAATTTTCGCGCTTATATACCGCCCACTCGGGTGCAACCCAACTCAGGGCGGTTTTTTGACCTTTATGGCCTTCTATCTTTGTGTGTGGATCTTCTATTTAGATCTACTCACAAAAAGAATAGGCAACAAGTAACCCATCCAAAGCTATCTCATTTCACAAACAAAGAGTTATCCGATTTTCCATTACTGCACTTTATATGTAGAAATGCAGAAAAACTAGACTCAAAGAAGTGCAGTGGTTTTCTGAAATCACCCCACTCAAAATCCCCCCATTTTGTAGCAAGGAGTAACAAGTTGCCCCATTTACCATGTGAAAATGAGGTAGGCCCTATAACCGCACACCTCTGATGAACCATCTACCAGTTGCATATGATAGCCCATCTGTCTTCATAGGGCAGGGATTCTCAACCTGCAGCCCATGGGCCAGATGTGGCTCCAACTGCCTCCACCACACCCAGATGTGCCATATGGTGGAGGAAGGTCCGACCCCCAAAGCTGTCTGAGGCTTACAGTATAAAGGTTGAGAACTCCTACCATGGGGCTGCAAAAATGGGAGGGGAATATCTGGCAATTGCCTTATAGGCTACAATTAACACTGCCATGTATGCCTTTTTAGCTTCGGTGGATGTCCATGTGCTACACATTTCCTGACTTGGCAATGCAAATCTAAGCGGTCAGCTAAACCTCACCCTCAAATATGAGATGAGACTTGACATTCTCAAATTCTGCTCCCAAGTGGGCCTTAAGGTCGCCCTTGCTCGAAAGCCAGTTGCATCTGACTCTAGGGGTCAGTGCTCATCTCTGTTTATAGCTAAATAGCCAGCACTGTCTGCATTTGCAGACATTTCCATGGGCATGTGGCAGGCATGCCTCAACACCAGAGTGCATGGAACGCTGTTTACCTTCTCACCGAAGTGGTCCCTATTTATCTACTTACAATTTCTTGCTTTCGAACTGCTAGGTTGGCAGGAGCTGGAGACAGAGACGGGAGCTCACTCCATGGTGCAGTACTCAGGAATCAAACTCCGAGCTTCCAGTCTTCAAGTTCAGTGTCTTAACCACTTGAGCCACTGCAGTCCACTAAGTGGTACTGATGTACAAACAAAGGAGACTCCTTTATAAACATTTCTGTCTTTTGATCTATATAAACAGCACTTATAGATGGCAGATATTTCAAATAGGAAAAGTGGCACCAGAGATTGCCTCCTCCTGCCCTTGCACTTCTGTCCCAATCAGAATCAACAGATGTAGCTATCAAATTTAATCCTTACACAGAGAACTATGCTGGGTTCGGGCAACTTTTGGTTTGTGTGAGATACCATTTATTTTCCCAGGGCTTAACGTTGGGAATTTCAACCTATGGCCCATGGGATGGACCCAGCCTGTGGCACCATTTCATGTGGCCCACATCACCATTGCCACCGTCACCGGAAGCAGAAGTGGACACAATTACAACAGCTGTAAATGTGCCCGAAGCGGTCGTAAACACATTTAAAACAGCTGTAATTGTGCCTGCAGCTGTCTTAAATGCATTTACGACAGGTGCGGACACATTTTATGACCGCATATATGGCAGTTGGGACCACCAGTCTGGCCCACTCAGCTGTCTGAGGGAGCGTGGTCCAGCCCATGGCTTGAAAAGGTTGAGAACCCCTGGCTTAAAGAGCCACAAGCCATAACATGCTTTCCCCCTTCACTTGGGTAAAGAGAGGAATCCCCAAAAAATCTTGCCTGCATTTAAGGAGTGGGATAACCACTGGGAACCTTAAATCCCTCTTGGCCCCCATCTAACCAGAGGATTTGGGGTACAATAGCAACTTTTCTGAGCTCTATACTTGTCTGGCATGTCCTAATTCACTCCAGCTCTATACATTTCCAGTCCCTTCTTTCCATGTTTGTCTTACTGCAACACATAAGAGTGAGAATTCCTCCATCTTCAAAATCTGTTCCCTACCAGATAACATGAGGTATTATCTGTTAGTCTTGATACTGCCTTACTGCATGGAGTGATCCCAAAAATTTGGGGCTCCGCTCATTATTGGACTAAAACTTCCAGAAGCCTTCACCGTTGGTTGTGCTGGCCAAGATTTTGGGGAGCTGTAATCCAAGATAATAAGGGACTGAAGGTTAGAAACCATGAAAAGAGAAGCATGGATGAGTTGCTTGTGTCTTTTTTGATCAGCCAATTCTTGTGTGCTTGCTCTCTCATGCTGTAGCTCCATATAGAGTTTTACAAAGGAAGAACACACCAATTATTCACAGAGGTGCTTTATGCAATTTTTGGAAACCTCACACTTTCATCATCTCATTATTGCACTACAGCAGGGTTCCTCAAACTTGGCTCTCCAAATGTTCTTGGACTTCAATTCCCAGAAGCCATGATCAACAGGAGTGCTGACTTGGGCTTCTAGTAACTGAAGTCCAAGAATACCTGGAGAGCCACATTTGAGAAACCCTGCACTTGAGTATTAATTATTTTGCAGGGCCCCAAAACCTATTGATATGGTTTCCGAATGTGTTGAGGCAACCTGTCTCATCATGAATGATAAATTCATCCAACAAGATTTCATTCTCTAAGAGATTACAGAGAGGAGAGTTTACAAGAGGAATCGCCAAACTGAACAATTGAAATCAAATTCTAATCACCATGATCTGCAATTGACCAGGGGATCACATTGTTCTGACCACCCCCTGGTTTAGTTGCTGCCCCAAAACTGATTATCTGAAAATGTACAGCTGAATTTGTTGCAAGTTTACTTGAAAGTAAACCCCACTGATCCCTAAAGGGGCTTACAGTCAGGTAAGGACACATAGACATTCAGCTTTAATGGATTAATTTACTTATTGAAGCTTTCAACTCCACTTTTTCATTGCGGTGATGATCACTGGTTCTTCTCTCTTAATCCTGTAATATTATTATGGAATTTGAGAGACAGACATTTGAATAAACAAATGAAAATCACATGCCTTCTGCATATACGGTGAATCCAAACCTATTTTCAATTAAATTCTGTCATTAGAAGTCTGGATAATGGAGAATTTAAAGATAAGAAGGAGGAATTGCTTCCCTAGAGTTATGGCAAGTCTATAAGAAAATTGCAAGGCTTTAGAAAATGAAACATGATGATTGGACAACAAATTTAATTTTAAAAATTGCCATCATTTGACTGGCTTTGCTTGTTGATGCATCCAGTGCTGTTTAATAGAACTATTATATCATTTTTCTTACTCCTTTTTCTATTCTTTCTTTGTTTGTTTTTGTAATGATACTCAAATAAATAAATTGAGAATATATTTATCTCATCAGAACTGCTAATCATTGAACAAACAGGTTGTACCTTCTAACAGCCTGGATAATGTTGGCTTTTTTAAAAATAGGGGGCTGAATGTTGATTCCCCTTCTACACATCCATATCTAAAATTATGGCAGGGAAAAAGAGAGAATATTTTTTTCAATGTGCTTAAACTCTATTTGAAAATGCTCTTGATCCAACTTCACTGAAATGAAATGATCTTGAGACTCTTGTATGCAATCAATGCAAGTAAGAAGAGATTTGTTGAATAACAGTTACAGTATCTAGCTTCTAGGACAGTGGTTTCCAACCTTGGCACCCCAGATGTTCTTGGATTATGGCTCCCAGAAATCTTTCCCAGCACAGCTAATAGTGAAGGTTTCTTGGAGATGAACACAAGATTGGGAACCGTTAGTTTAGAACAGGGTTACTCAACCTTAGGCCCCTAGATGTTCTTTGACATCAATTCCCAGAAGCACCAAACAGCAGGCGTGTTGACTTGGGCTTCTGGAAATTGAAATCCAAGAACAAATGGGATAAAAGGTTGAGAAATCCTGGTCTAGGATGTGGCACAGAGGATCCTTGTTCCTTCTGGTAGAGTGGTTGGCTTGCCAACTACTGACAGCAGGAAGAAATGGGAACCTTCCCTAACATCAACTGCAAAAATGTCAGGGTTTCAATTTTGTCCTTAGCATCTCCATGAAAGGAGGGTAAACCATAGGGCAGAGAGATAGCAATAGTGAGGTATGTTACTCTCTGTATTGTAGGATGTATCTCAAATTTCTCCTCTGTGCTGCAGTTCTCAAACCACCAATCTCTTCCCTACCATGTTCTTCTGGGGGAAATCTTGGTGGTCCCTTGCATTGCGTGTTCTGCATTTTTTGCCCCTTTTTAGGTCAATCAATCTCCCCTACTGGTGGTCGGCTGGGGTGGGGAGATGAGGAGGTGTTCTTAAAGGATTCCCCTTTCTCTCCCACACCTTGATCGATCTGTAAGATCTCTGAAGAGCAGCTGTGGCTGAGGTCACCGTCTTCCGGGCCCCGCCTGTGGTGTGGCATGATCTGTGTGGAGACAGTTTCTTTGTTGGCATGGACTTGTGAATTGAACGTATGGACTTTTTAAATGAACAGGTTTTTTTCCTTTGCAAAGTTTTTATGATGTTGTATTTATGACCTTATGATTTTGTGATGTTTACCTGTTCTGTGATCCGCCCAGAGTCGAGAAATCGAGGGGGCAGCATAGAAATGTGAATATACAATACAGTACAACACCCCCCTCCCGGTCTTCTCCACCCCAGCTACTCACCAGCTGGGGAGATCAATCGATAGAGGTGTGGGAGAGAAAGGGAAATCCTCTAAGAACACCCTCTCTTTTCCACCCCAGCCATTTGCCAGCTGGGGAGATTGATCAAGATGTGGGAGAGAATCATGTCAGCATTTTTTTGGATTTTTTAAAAATATTTTTGGAGGGTTGGGAATTTTTTTTTAATTTTCAGAGCATTCCTATGGGAAATTGTGCTTCAGGTTACAGAAAAACCACTTTACGGAAAACTTTCCAGAATGGAGTAATTCCATAACCCAGGGGTTTACTGTACAAAAAAAATCTCTTTTATCTACTTGAGGGCTCTATAACTTATGCTAAAGGAAACTATCGTCCTTTCCAGTTGAATTTCTTGTGAGTACAGAACATAATGGGCAAGAAGACTATGAGAACCTGTATGCTTTGTAGGACCACAGAGCTTAACTCCACCCAGCTAATTCCTATGCTTCAAAACTCAGAAACTGAGGGATTTCCCTCCTCATTTATGTACCACCTGTAAGTTACATCAAACACCTGGAAGGACTGGGGGAGGGGGGTAAATCAATGCCAACAGATTCCTGGGCACTGTCATAAAAAATGAAATCCCATCCTTAGTGCATGTTTTTTTCTGGGGAAAGTACATTGAATATGTAGAATGTTCTGCACGAGAGAAACAAGGATCACAGTCTGATGAGGAATGAAAGTAACAGGAGAAAAATGAGATGATGAATAAGGTCAAGATCCACATATTCATAAGAACTTTGTGCTTGCAATGCTAGGGTCTGAAGTTTCTAATCACATTAATGATTATGGGAAGCTGAGGTTGTATTGAGAAACAAAGAAAATTTCAAGGTGCCACATGCAAGTATCAATCAAGGCACATGAGTTTAATGTCAGAATGTCAAAAACTATATGATTGACCCTTGTACCAGAATGTATGGTTCAACAAAAAAAAATGCAGATTAAAGTTTAACTGGAGAAAAAGAGCAACCAATGTTATAAGCTCTCTTGCATTAAGTCAAAATATAAAGTAGTTTTCCTAGTTCCTGTATTTAAAAATAAGCCACCTAGCATTCACTCTGAAGTGCAGCAAAGGTTAAACCATATTTGTATATTTCCAGGAGATTAAATGATACTACGAAGCTGGTTGGCATAACAATATTATAATATTTGAAACTTCAGCAGATTAAGTACTGGTGATTTATTTCAGGATTAACTGCTATGCTACTAATCACAGTTGTCACCCTAGTGATGGTTGCCTTAGAAATAGCCAATAAACAGATATATTTTGTTAGAAGCTATAAAGTGGTGTAACAGCAAAGAAAGGAAAACAGGACTAACAATTCTCCAAAATAAAAAATATTGTTAGATCCAAAGCTTCACACTGTTAAGTGTGTGAGAGAGAGAAAAAACAGCTGGGAGAGAAAAAACAGCTGCATAAAACTGTGATCATATACATTTTTTAAAAAATAACTATAAACTAAAACATATACTATGTATTAAAGCTCTCTTTATATCACTAAACAAACAAATGACTGTAATTTTTCCAAACTCAAATATATCTTCTGCTTTTCTTTTCGTAAAAATTCTTCCCTTCCTTAATACTGAGTCTTTCCCTCCTTTGAAGATATATAATCTTTTCAACCAAAGACATTCGTTAAAATTTATACAGGTGATTTTGTGTACTGTAAATTCAGCTATGATCTATACACAAGATGCATGTACTGTACAGGTATGCAAATCTGGAAAGAGATGCAACAGACATTTGTGTGTTTTGTATCATTTTTATAGATGCAATCACCAGTGGTTGCAAGAAAATGAACCCAGATCAGACACGTTTCATGCACTGGCTGTTTAACATGCACACATTTCATATAAGATTGTGAATATGACCCATGAAGCCTGTTGTGTTCTCCCAGTTTTCAAGAGGAAGAACATGTGAGATTTGGAAAGCTATTGCCAATTGTTAGTTTGCACTAAAGACTGGTGAATAAGTTTCTGCAACTCAGGAGCTACCCAAAGTGCTGAAATTTATTCCCCAAAGCAGGGGGAATTTTCTGTATGCCGGCCAGAGTCACACCTTGTTTGGGGCGGCTATACAAAAATTAAAAAAAATCACCACAAGTCAGTGAATTCCAGCAGTAAGAAATTTTGAAATTTGCAGTCCGACAGCATCCAGAGACCCACAGTTGAACATCCTGGTCTAGGTCCTTAAACAGGTTTCATGGAAGGCTTCATCACTAAAGGTTTAGGGGGAATGCTAGTCCAGAAATTGTTATCTCTACCTAATGAAAATGGGGGGGGGGGGAGAGAGACATGTTTCCCCCAGTGGTATCCCCATTCCTTCTCTTTTACACGTGTGCATTCACACACTCCATTTACAATTCAACCAAGTGGCCCTAAGGGTCAGTGGGGAATCCTACTCCTGTACTTGCCCCCTTGCAGGGTATTGGATTCCTTGCCCGATGTGCTTGAGGTGGTCGCAGCATTGGCGTTGGAGCTCCCAGGGCTTATGGTCCTGGGGGACTTCAATTTGCTTTCACTGGGGCCGACCTCGGGGGTCGCTCAGGAGTTCATGGCTACCATGAACTCAAGGAATTCAGGGCCCTACCAGGAGCAGTGACCACATGCCTGACTTGGTTTTCCTGTTGGAGTGGTGGTTGAGTGATCTGAAATTACAGCATTTAGAGATTATGCCAGCGCCATGGTTAGATCACTATCTGGTGTCCCTCAACTTTTAGAGAATAGCACCAGACCGTAGGGAGACTGGACTGGTTACATTGGTCTGACCCCAGCAACTGATGGATTCTGAGAGATTTCAGATGAATCTGGGGCCATTGCCTCCAGACCAACTGCACAATTCGTCTGAGACCTTACTCACTCTTTGGGAAAAGGAAGTAATGCTGGTCCTGGATAGAATCACACCACTGTGGCCTCTTCTGCCCTGCAGACCATGTAGGGCTCCCTGGTTTACAGAAGAATTGGGGGGCTGAAGCGGGTAAGGAGATGTCTAGAGTGCCGTTGGGTGAAGTCCAGGAGTGAGTGCGACCAAGACGAGTTAGAGCCACTACTAGAGCCTATCTCGTGGTGATGAGGGTACTTCACCACTTTCATCTCCTTTGCTGACAATCATCCAGCAACCCTGTTCCGGGTTACCTGGTCTCTCCTGGGTAGGGCCTGGTTGGCAGGGCTCAGCTGATGATTTTGCCCTTGCAAAAGCCATGTTGGCTCTCCTTTAGCAGCACCTTCTCTTCTATGTGCCTATTAATTCTATCTTTTAGGATGGTTTTCATCACTTTACCTGGGACACATGTCAAACTGACCAGTCAGTAATTTCCTGGATCACCCCTGGATCCTTTTTTGAAAATTGGTGTTACATTCGCTACCTTCCAGTCATCAGGCACAAAGCCTGATTTGAGGGAAAGATTATATATTTTGGCTAGGAGATCAGCAATTTCATCTTTAAGTTCCCTGAGAACTCATGGATGGATGCCATCTGGTCCTGGTGATATGTTAGTGTTTAGTTTAACAAGACATGCAAGGACCTCCTTCCTGGTTATTTCTATCTGGCTTAATTCTTCGGTTTCCCTCCCTATGAAGAAAGGCTCTGTTTTGGCTCTGTTTTGGGCATGTGGTCTCTATCTTCTTCAGTGAATGCTGAAGCAAAGAATTCATTGAGTTTCCCTGCAATCTCTGTTTCCTCTTTAATAACCCCTTGCCTTCCATTGTCGTCTAATGGTCCAATGGCCTTCCTAGTTAGGTTCTTACTTCTAATGTACTTAAAGAAGTCTTTGTTATTTCTCTGAGTATTTTTAGCTATACGCTCCTCAAAGTCTTGCTTTGATTTCCTGATTGTTGCCTTGCATTTGTTCTGCCAGAATTTATGTTTCTGCCTGCTGTCCTCATTTGGACAAGCCTTCCATCTTCTAAATGAGCTTTTCTTGCTCTTGATCACTTCCCGAACAGCTCCTGTAAGCCACATTGGAGTCCTCTTGGACCTGGCAGTGCCCTTTTTCCTTTTGGGTATGCATTCCAATTGGGCCTCTGTTATTGTTTTTGTAAACAGCCTCCATGCCTCTTGGAGTGTTTGGACTCTCTCAATTTTCCCTTTCAGCTTCTTTTTTTACTAGTTTCCTCATCTTTGGGAAATTTTCTTTTTGAAAATTTAAGGTCTCTGTGTTAGATTTTATCAGTGATTTGCGGTCTATGATCAAGTTAAACATAATTGAGTTGTGGTCACTGTGGTCACATTAACATCTTGCACCAGATCCTGAGTATTACTCAGGATCAATTCAAGGATTCTTGTAACTCTCGTTGGGTCTTCAACCATCTGTCCCAGGGAACAATCATTTAGCATATCTAGGAACTTTATCTCTTTATCATGTGCTGAACAACAGTTCACCCAGTCTATGTGAGGGTAATTGAAGTCCCCCAATATAACCAGGCTTCCCTTCTTGGATGCCTCCTTTACAACATTCTCCAACTGCCAGTCTCCCTCAAGAGTTTGGGTCAGAGGCTGATAATATATGTCTACTGTTTGATCATCCTTGTGGCCCGGTACTCTTACCCACAGAGTTTCTAAGTATTTTCCCCTCCAATCTCGTTGTTCTGTGCAGGACAATGACAATAAAGATTTATCTATCTATCTATCTAATGGTGACTCCAAATCACCTAGATATTCCAATTCGTATGATTTTATCACTTCTTTGACATACAAGGCTACACCACCTCCCATTTGCCATGTTATCTGGTATCAGTTTGATCCGGTTGCCCCTGAAGAAGTGGACAGGCTCCTTGGAGCTGTGTATGAGACCACATGCTTATTAGATTGCTGCCCTGTCTGGCTGGTCAAAGCAGCCAAGGATACCATGGGCAGCTGGTTCGGTGTGATGGTGAATTCTCCATTGTGGGAGGGGGTGTTTCCAGCAGCTTTCAAACATGCACTAGTGCATCCCCTCCTAAAAAAAAAAACATCACTCAACCCTACAGCTATTTCAAACTTTAGACCAATCTCCAACCTTCCCTTTTTGGGGAAGGTGTTGAAAAGAGCAGTGGCATGGCAGCTCCAGGGGTTTCTGGATGACCATGTTATCCTTCTGGGCCGCCTCTGGGGATTGGGGGCCCAGGGCACTGTGTTGTCCTGTTTTTTCTCATTCTTGATGGATCAGTCCCAGTCAGGGTCTTTAGAGAGCGGGTTGTCCAGTCCTAGGCTTCTCCTATGTGGGGTGCCTCAAGCCTTGGTACTCTCACCTTTGCTATTCAACATCTACATGAAACCGCTGGGTGAGATAATTCATTCCCATGGGGTGCGGTACCATCACCGCTCGGATGACACTCAGCTGTACATCTCAGCCATGGGGACCCGAGTGATGTGGTTGAAGTCCTAACCAGGTATCTGAAGGCTGTTTGGGTCTGGATAGGGGACAACAGGCTTCAGCTGAATCCTAGCAAGACTGAGTGGCTGTGGGTTCGGGGCCCTGTGTTATCCCGGGAGCAGCCATCTTTGGCTCTGGATGGGACATTGCTTCCTCAAACAGACCCAATGCACAATTTGGGGGTCCTCCTGGATTCGCAACTGCTGCTCGACAAGCAGGTGGCGGCCATGGGCAGGAGGGCCTTTGCACAACTTCATGTCATCTACCAACTGCACCCGCTCCTGGACTGGGACTCCTTGCTCATGGTTACTCATGCTCTAGTTACCTCCAGATTGGATTATTGTAATGCGCTTTACATGGTGCTGCCCTTGACAACCATTCAGAGGCTGCAGCTGGTCCAGAATGCAGCTGGCCAGGTGGTGATGGGGCGTGGGTGTTATGGTCATACATCTCTGCTGCTCCAGGAGCTGCACTGGCTGCCAGTGTGGCTATGGGTGCAATTCAAGGTGCTGGTTTTGACCTTTAAAGCCCTACATGGCAGTGGACCAGGATACTTAAGGGTCTGCATCACCCCAAGTTATTCTACCCATCCTACAAGGGCAGACCAGAGAGGCTCAATGCTGGTCCCTGTGGTTGCACTGGACCTGTGGAACCTCTTACCATCAGAATTGTGCCTGCAGACAGAGCTGCTCCCCTTTAGGAGGGCACCTAAGACCTGGTTATGCCAGCGGGTTTGGGGGCCTACAGTCCCGCTGGCTTATACAAATAGTCCCCTACAACTGACTTGTTTGTTTTTATCTTCCCCCTCCCCCTTTGTTTTTTTCTTAAGGGGTTAGGGAGGGTATTGGAGGGTTTATGCACTTTTAAGATTGTATTTTAGATGGGGGTTTTAATATTGTTTTTATTTGTAATGGGTTTTTTTTGTCATTTGTGTATTTTACTGTTTTTTATGTTGGTAGCCGCCCTGAGTGGTGTTCGCACCAATAGGGCGGGGTATAAATATATGAAATAAATAAATAAACAGCATTTTAATAATGTACTTTCCTCCTTTTCCTCCTGCTCTGCACAATAAACCATCTGTCTCTAGGCTTTGCATGCTGATAGATGTCTTGTTCTGTTGGGAGGGAACCTATTTCTGAACAGCTGGAATGTGAGTATATATTCTACAACATCTCTGAATCTAAGTCAGCAGGGGTGGGTGTGTATATATATAAGCTATTTCAGTCATCTGAAGCAAGAACTCTCTCTATGAATATCCACAAAAGCTTCAAACATTGCAAGCTATGCGTTTAACCATCACTTTCCATATATGTCTTCTTTATCTGCTTCTGTGGCAGACTAGCAAAGACATCACTTTCTGCAGCTGTACCTGTTCTGTGGCTGCAGTTACAATCATACCATAAGTGGTTTATCCAAAGCCAGTTTCCCCCCTGAAAATAACATATTTTAGCTCTTTCTCACCATTGCAGATCACACAACACAGTCCAAGTGTTGCAGCAAGATGGAGGCTATGGTCCTCAGCTGTTGCCATGCCATGCAAAGATGTGCAGAGCATAGGAGATGACCAATTCCAGCCATTATTGCACATTGTTAGCAACAGTGATCTTTTCTTGCTGTCACCCACTTTCTTTTTAAAAAATCTCAGAAAATCCCACTAGATGTGGCAAAGTCACTGGTAGCATTTAGCCAACCATCATTGTCTTAGCAAGAACCATACCATGCACTCCAATTTTGCTATTTTTAAAGCCCAAAAGCCCTTGGGTAGGCTAATATGTCCCTAAATGAGGAGTCAATTGTGTTAAAAAAATTTCATTGGGATGTGAAAATCTGTCTTTTTCACTTCTCTTCCATTTCTAAGGTTCCTTATAGCCACAAAACAGACCACAACGGCCAGAACTTCCAGAAGATGAGCCATCAGACCATTCTCTTTTGCCACACTGAAAGTCATACAATGAACTCTGGTTTGGGAACCTCTGAAAAATATAGTTATAGATTGGAAGGAAAAAAACTTGTTCTTTGTGAGCGACATGAACAAGCCCACAATGGCAGTCTAGTAGTCCATAAAAATGACTGGAAACCTATAACGCAAATTGTCCATCCCTCTTGAATCCCAAGTGGATCTTGGATGTCAAACCGCTGCCCTATTTCTGTTTTCCTAATGTGCTCTGATTTTCTTTCAGCATTTGTACGCCGTGCAAATGAAGATGTGTCTCTCCAGATGTTGTTGAATTACAACTTACATCTTTCCTCACCTGTTGGCTACATTTGATGGAATTGAAACTGAACATCAGCTAAAGGGACTCATGGTGCTCATACGTTCTGGAACCAGAACATCATTTGAAAGAGAAGACTTATTGATTGAAACTTATTGACAAATTTCCCCATAAACCAAGCCAGTACATGGGCAACCTTGTTCCTTTAAATTGATTGATGGTTGTCAAGAGGGAGTGAGTAGAAACTGACACACTTTTCTTTAAAGGCAGTCTTACATTTTCTGGTCTGTTCCATAATCTTGTCAGCACCACAAGCTGTTTATCTGACTCTCTGGCTCTTATTGAATTAAGGAAATGAGTGGAGTGGGGGAAGGGATCAGAAAGAGAAAGAAATCAATCCTCTCACCATATGCTACCTCAGTAAGGAAGCAAAGCTTGCTAAATGCTATGGAATATGTAGGGAAATACTGGGACCTGGAGGAGGAGGAAGCAGAAAGGAAGATAAATCCGTCAACTAACAAGATAAGTGTCTTGTTACTCCATCTGTTACTGATATGTTCTTATCTGGGATGCGAGTGTGGTGGTAGTGATACATCTTGTGTCAGGTATTATATTCAAAACTCATACGAATGCATCTTCATGGTCACAACAATCTGTCAACCTGGTCCCACCATTGGCTACACTTATCCTGAGGCCCTTCCTGTCTCTTTGCATCCGGGAAAGACAGCAGATGTATCAGTGATGAGCCACAGGGTTTTAACTGCTACTCTCTTGGGAGCAGTCAGCCGCTGCTTCTCCTGAGCTGTATTTTTTTAGTTTAATGCATTGCAAATAGCTGGATGGATAGCAGAGTTGTTTAGGGATCTGTCTGGAGAGCCAGAGGTTGAGAGTTCAATCCCCCTCTGTGCCTCCCAGGAGTAGAGCCATCCTATGGAGACTGCAAAGCCCCTCCCACCTGCATCAATTAAAAATCTAGTTAAAAACTTTTAAAAACATGAATGCACCCACAGCTGTTGTAAAATCATTTATGACAGCCATGGGTGAATTTACAGCAGCGTTCTGCATAGGCACATTTTACTTCCACTTCTGGGAGAGGCGAGGGCAGTGTGGGCCAGATAAACAGACATTGAGTGCTGGATCCAGCCCATGGGCCATAGTTTGGACACTCCTGAATTAGATAGACAAACAGACAGACAGAAACTCCCCATTTATGGTCTCATTATATGATCATGTCTGTGCAACTACTAAGGCCAATATGTTACCGAGAATTGTACCTGTACTAGGGACTCATCCTCACAAGCATGGGTGAAGAACTGCTTTTTCTCCTCCTCAAATTAAGAGACAATCAGATCCCCCCCCGCCCCCGGACATCAGTTCAACATTTTATGCAAACTTGACCGTTCGTACAATTTGCACAAAAAACATGAAACAAACTACTTTGCTGCCTGATACTGAAACAACAGTTGGGTCACTGGCCTCATTTTTAAACATTTAGCCCTTCTGTGTTTGTCGTGTGTACATTTTTAAAGGGAACAGTCATTAAATTTGCAAAAAAAAAAAAAGCTGCAAAGACATTTTGCAAAATGTCAAAAACCATTAAACAGATGTGAACCTAAATGTATCTTAGCCCTTCCATTTTAACTCTCTCTCCCTTCTAATCTTCAAAGCATTAAAATATCTTCTGCCAATTTCTCCCTGGAAAAAAAATGTTATAGGAATTCACATCACTTTCTGCAGGACTCCTTATCAGCACCTAAATAAACCTTAGCTACTACAGTACAAACAATGAATGTTGACTGATTGAATTGCCTTTGAATATATCGGGGACTGAATACACAACATGGAAAAAACAGTGAAACCTGCTAAAATCTGCACCCACAGAAATCAGTTTCCCATAGGGAGAATTATTATAGTCCCCTGTGTGACAATCTGCAGGAGTCAACAGAGGAAGAGAACTCAATTTGCAGAGTTCCAAGAGCCTTGCTTGCTGGCAAATGCCACCCCCTCTCTCTCCATTAATGTTCTTCTAAGTGCTGTAGCAACAGAATGCTACTGTATTGAGTTAAAGCCTTTTTACACTAGGCACTATCTATACCTATAAGGAAGGGGTGTGGAGGTGTGTGCGGAATGCGTGTCCACACCCGTTGAGCCTACCCCGTGATGTGCCGTGCACACATACCTTGCCCAATGGACACCATCGCCGCATGTATCCCGAGGCCACAGGTGGGTCCTCTGCCCCACAAAACCAAGAAAACGAAAGAACTACACCTCCCAGCTTCCTCTGCGGCGCACCACACCCAATCATGAAGGACGGACAGTGTGCGACAAAAACAACACAGCGGTCATGCGCCAAAACAAAAAAGAATGCCACACATGCAACAAAAAGCTTTTGGCCAAACCGAGAAACAACCACACACATGCACCCTGCAACAAAGGCAGCCGCAGCACCCCTCATGCCAACAAAGCACACCCAGCAGCCAGCTAAAAGCCCGGAGAAACGCCACCACACAGGGATAACAGCCTGTCAACTTTCCTCTCTGCCTCACTGTTTTGAAGCCAAATACAAAACAGCAAGGCAAAGAGAGAAGATGCCAGGCAGCCTGCTTTCTGCCCGGGAACGCACATCCCCACATGAATAGCGGCCTCTCAACTTCCCTCTCTGACTCACTGTTGCACAAACCTGAGCAGTAAAACCTTCCACCTCCAAAACCCATCCACACACTGGGGCAATAAACCAACCAGGAGAGAGGGGAGGGCAGAGAGAAACAAATTAAAAAACTTAAACATTAAATAAACATAAAATACAGGGAAGCATGACTGGCCAGACAGACATTCACACAACAGCAAAATAAAGAGGTCACTAAAAAAAGAAAAAGATGGGGAAACATCCATAAAGATAAAATTAAAACGCAACATCAGACAAAAGGGGAAAGAGACGGATAGCATAAGGAGGGGAAAATAAATGCAAACAATGCAGTAAACTTAAAAAAAACCAAAACCTCGCGACAACAAAATCAAAACCTCATTGAACATTCAACGCCGAGGGGGTGCTCAAACCCTAAAATCCTACCACACAACAAAAACTACGAGCCAGCAGATGCCGCAGTTACTTCGACCTGAACAAAATTTAAACACACCAATAACAAATAAAACAAATAAAATGAAGGAATTACCAAGAAACCGAAGTGGACGAGGACACGGACAACCATGATTTCTAATAACCAGACAACCAGGTGGACTACAAAACTCAACATACATCCAAATCAGGCCCCACTGAGAAGACACCATGGCCACGCAAAACATAGCCACCCAAATACAAGACAAACTATGTGGCCATGGAAGACAAACAATGGGAAGAACAACAATAAACAATATGATAGAAAGCACAATGGAACAGACAAGACCAATTCAAAACATACAGTTCAACCACAGACATGAACGAACCAGGCAAAGATCCACAACCCAACAAAATCTCCAGAATACAAACACAAACACAAACATCCTGCCTCTACAAACTGCAACAATGCAATTCATCATGCAACGCCAAATCCAAGCAATGCTGTCGCCACATCTCCTACCCAACCCACTGGTTGCAATACAACTATTACAATTTCAGAACATGTAAGGACATGGACGTGGGGCATCCATTCACTGGCCCAAATAAGGTAACTAAAGTAATAATCCAGATTTTCAAAAGTCCAAAGGAAAAAAAAACTAAACTTAATTTAAAATATCAGCTTACTTAACATATTAATTTATGTCTTTCAGGATTTTTTTTTTAAAAAAACATAACATCAAAAGACTAAAAATCAACATTTAAAATACAAGTTTGTAAAAGTTTACAACAACAACAACCGTTAAAAAATTTATATTTGCAAAGTTGGTAATTATATAGTTTCAAACATTATACCTTTATCACTCAATTATTATCTAACAAAAAACCACACAACACAAAACAATTTATGAATGCAACATTATATACTAAACACATTTTAAAAGGTTTGTTATGCATTTTTTTTAAAAAAAAACATTTTCAGCATCCTCTCTTTATCAAAACAAAAATCCACTCAAACAATATCACTTAACAAAAAAACACATATCAAACAACAATCCACAAAAACACAGGAAACTTTCATCCAAAATACACACACAAATAAATACACAATAACCACATAAACAAATCACAACAAAGGACATACCTTCCAAAATTTAAAAATAACAATATAAAACTCCGGGCGAGGCCGGGCAATCAGCTAGTGTATAAAAAAACTGCCAACACATTTGTTAGAACATCAGGTAGAGAAGGTATCAAAAATGAGTTAGTCAAGATCTTGTGGGATTTTCGGATGCAAACTGACAGACACCTTGAGAATAATATACACTGCACAACAACAATTTTGCTGAAGGGAATAACACATCTGATTTACATGTTATCGAGTATGCTGACTCCACATCTGAACTCAGAATTTGCCTATCACATACAGATTTTAAGTTATAGGCAAGCTATGGCATAACAGTAATAGAAGGAAAAAGTGTCTAGATAGGTGATATTGCAATTCCAAAATATGACAGGGGCAAAGCAAAGCAATCACATTTATATACTGCCACATAGCACTTAGTGCACTCTGGGTGGTTCACAAGTTAATTAGCATTTTGCCCCCAACATGCCAGGTCCTCATTTCACTGACCTCAGAAAGATGGAATGTTGGTCAAGATTGAACTCCCAACCATTTGGCTGCAGCGCAGCAGTTTAACCACTGTGCCACCAGAGCTAAAGCAAAACATTGGAAATATTAACAAAATATAGATATTTGGCAAAAAAATTGCTTTTGGATTAAATACATTTCAGTAGTACCAATAGTTATTAGAACACTGGGGGGGGAATGCCATACAATTTCATAAAATATAATATTATAAATATCAGTAAATATCTGAAATAACACCACCAGAGCTTCAGAAACAAACAGTATAAATCAGGGGTGGTCAACCTATGGCCCGTAGGCTGGACCTGGCCCATGGCAACATTTAATGTGGCCAACTACCACCCTTGCCACTACCAGAAGTGGATGCATTCATGACAGCCGTAAAATGTGTCCACGCATGCATAAACGTGGCCACGCTTGCCTCAAATGCTGCCATAAATGCACTCGCGTCTGTTCATAAACACATTTATGATAGCTGCAGATGCATTTTATGCCAGCATTTACAGCAGAAGGAACCATATGACTGGACCACTCTACTGCCTGGGGGCATGGTCTGGCCCACAGGACAAAAAGGTTTGGAACCCCTGGTATACCTGTACATACTACACCAATATTTAACTGATACAAGTTCCAGCCAATAACCTAAGTATATGTTATATAATAACAGTCAACAGGTTTATAATTTTCTTTGCTTTTAACTATGTTTTGTATTTTCTAATCATCAGCAGCAGCAGCAAGGCATCCACCAATTCCCATACTATTTCCCTAGATACAGTTAATGAGTCTCTGATGCTAAATCCCATCTAAATAGGGTTAAATTGGCTATCTGTTGATCACTGAAATAGCAGCCACTTTGGTTTACATAAGAAAAGCTGTTTATAAAGATAAAATAAACTGCATAAGTCTGTTTGTATTGCCGCGAGTCCCACGTGTATGTATGTATAGGGATGGGGGAGGGGTTGTACACATACATTTAAAATAAAGGCACTTCCCTTCCCAAGAGGTCAAAGAGATAATGACAAACTTGGAGGTAGATAATAAAATAACAGCACACTATAAAAAGGAAATAGACGTTTTAGGAGATGGCTAGCATAAGAGAACATTTGGACTTTTCTCTGGTATGACCCCTGTGAACTCAATTTGCTACACATCTTTAAGCTTGCAAATAAAGGAGGGAAGAAAGGTAGATAGATTAATGTGGGACTCCTCCATCTTGCAGAGTTTTGTGAAAGAGTCTCTTAAAAAAGTTGTTCAGATTTTGCTGGCAGTGTCAATACATTGACACGTACTGATGTGCATAAACCAGGGGTGGCCAACCTTTGCGCTTCAGGTGTTCTTAGAGTTCATTTTCCAGAAGCCCAAGTCAGCACACCTGCTGATCAGGGTTTCTGGGAATTGAAGTCCAAGAACACCTGGGGCACCAAGATGAGCCAACCTTGGTATAAGCACTCCTAGCCTTTGAGGAAGTGCATTTTGGCCAACAAAACATCCCACTGAAATACATCCAATAGTCTCCAAAGGACCACAATTTTTTGTCCCGCTCCCTTTCTCTCCTCTTTTATTTCCTTCAATTACATCAACATCCTGAGACAGACTAGCATTGCCACCTCTTTGTTGAATACTATATCATGACTAGGGATGGGAGGGAAATGGTTGGATTCAACAAATCCAATGAATTGTGTAGATTTGGAAGGTTGGTAGAACACTTGAGAACTAAAATGTGGACCAAATAAGAAATGTGCTTTAAAAAGGTGTGGAAAATGTGCATATATTGTTTTAAAAATGGTGAAATAGGTGCACTTGAAAAAGTGAGGTGTTAACTGGAAGGAACACTTGTGTAACCTAGGCAAAATGCACAAATAATAATACATTTTATAAATAAAGTATAAAATGAGCAAAAATCTCACAATTCAAAAAAGACAGAAAAGTGCAGGTGGGATTTAGAGAAACACAACAAAATTGTGATAGACTTTCACATCTCTAAGTTTAAAGGTCACCCGTGCTCGAGAGCTTGCTGTATCCAACTCTAGGGTTCGGTGCTCATCTCTGTTTATATCTGAAGAGCCGGAGCTGTCTGCATCTGCAGACATTTCCATGGACATGTGGCAGGCATGCCTAGACACCGGAGTGCATGGAACTCTGTTTACCTTCCCACCAAAGTGGTCCCTATTTATCTACTTGCAATTTCTTGCTTTCGAACTGCTAGGTTAGCAGGAGCCGAGACAAAAAAGGGAGCTCATTCCGTCCTGCAGTACTCGGGTATTGAACTGCTGACCTGCTGCCTTCCAGTCAGCATCTTAACCACTTGAGCCACTGCAGTCTCTAAGTTTATAGACTTGTTTTTTGAGAGGAAGGATCTTTTAGGAATCTCACCTGCCCCAATCTGGTGTGTGTGCGCACACACACACACCATTACTTTAAAATGTAACTCACAGTATTCTTGATTTTTGGCAATTCTCGCTATTCATCCAGACATCCATCCAAATCATCTGGAAGGCTACTGGTTAGAAATGATGTCTGCCCCACAGAGACTAACAGATCTGCCCCTCTGGAAATTTTGACAGAGACTTGTGCTTGTGTGAAGAAACATTTCAGTAGGAGTTCCATGCATAGGGCAATGTGAATAGACAGTCAAAATCCTTGCATGAAGAGCCTCTTTCTTCTATAAAGCAAAATAGTCACCTACAAACTGCACAGAACACACTGGCCCAAGCCTGCTTTCTCTTTAATGAGTAGAAATTCTTCCTACTATGCATTAGCGCCTGATGTAATGATGCAATGAGTTTGCCATTTATCATCATAATGCCAGTCAAACGAACCCACTAATTGCATAAATGCAAGGAGGAAAAACGATTAGGGTTTATTTTCAGAGTCGCTTTGAACTCGCTCCTTCTGCTCCAGCAAAAGAGGCCACTTCTGTTTGCTTGACACTGTGGGATCTTTTGGCCAAAGCGGTTCCTTGGTTGGTCATAGACTTCCCTCTGCAGAAGAACTGGAAGATCTCACACATTTTTAACACCTGTACCCTATCTTAAACCTAAATCAATTATGTTCTGGAGTTCCTGGCAGATCCCAGATCTAAAAGCAATAGTGTAGGAGACTTACACATATGTATGCTTGTCAACATGTCACTGGAAAACAAAGAAACACACACAGAGTAAAACAGAGTAAGAGTTGGGTGGGGGAGAAGGAGATAAATAACCATGGACACCCACCTTGGGTAACTCCAAGAGTCTCTCTGCACACACCTGTCAAGTATCCTGTTTTCCCCAGGAAAACCCCTTATTTTTACGCCTCTTCCCACCCCCCTTTTATTAATTTCACCGTAATATCCCTTTAAAAAAAATCCTGACCGGAGCCCTCACAGCCGAAGCTGCATTATGTTTTTTCTGCCTCCAGAGGCCGCTGTGGCTTTTCGCTTGTGGAAGGGGAGAGAGAAAGAGAAGGTGGTGAGGGGCTGGGGGCCTTCTCTTTCATTTCCCTGCCACATGGTAATGGAGGCTTCGGTTTTGCTGCTGGTGGTCGGAGCCACCATGGGACGGGAGTCTACTCTAGGTGAGCGATATTTCATATATGCAATGGCAAATCAGCTCTTGGTCTGGGGCAGAAACTTCTCTCTCATTCCCATGGTTTACTGAGCTGTTTCTGCCCTGCCTCCTGGAGGCTTTCATTTCTGTTCTAGAGTTAACTTGGGAGGGGGGGATGTTGCTTGATCACTATGTGTGTGAGAGAGAGAGCTGAGGTTTATTTTGCTTGCAGTTGCCTGGCTGGGTTCCTTTGATAGTAGGAAAAGCTGCTGCCAAAGGTTTCCCCGCCCTGGCCAACAGGCACCCACACACTTTCTAACAAACCATCTGGACTGGAGGGAGATCCAGCAAGGCTGTTCTTATGTTCTTATGTTTAACTCCTCAGCTGCTGGGAGGCTTGGAAACTACAGAGGTTGCTTTCTACTTTACTAATTCCCTTCCTTAAGCTAGATCCGACATTCTCAGGTGTTGGTGCTTCAACTGGTTGCAGTGAGGAACAAATAGATTGGTTAATTTGGGGGAATTAATCCCTTGCTCCTCCACCCTAATTGGATGGGCGGTGTCTAGCCATGTGCAGGGCTAGTTCATTAAAGCCAAGCTGCTTACAAGCAGTTGGTAACCCTAGGGGGCTGGTTTACTATTCTGCACTTTGCTTCCCAGGAAAAAATAATAATTAAAAATGAGTAAACAAGAAAGAAAAGAAAAGAAAAGTCCCCCAAGATGATGGAAAAGGGTTATTTGGCCCACACAGCTTTGTGCCCATTGCATCTACAATACCATCTAGCCATCTTATTTTTGGCCACCCCCTTCTTTTGTCCTCCACCTTTTTCAGCATCAAGGCTTTCTCAAGTGAATCCTCTCTTCTCATTTGATGTCCAAAGTACTTTAGCGTCATCTTTACTATTTGACCTTTAATGAGCAGTCATGGTTGATTTCTTCTAGGATCAACCTATTTCTAACACCACATTTCAAAGGCATCTATTTTTCTGCACTCAGCTTTCCTAATGGTACAGCTCTCACACCCATACATTATCACCGGTAATACCATTGCTTTGACTATGTGTTTGCAAGGTGACGTCTCTACTTTTAACTATGTTCCCCAGGTTTCTCATAGCTTGTTTCCCAAGCATCAGTCGCCTTTTTATTTAATGGCTGCAATCACCATCTGCAGTGATCTTTGATCCTAAGAAAGTAAAATCTGCCAGTCATATCCAACTCTAGGGTGCAGTGCTCATCTCCATTTACAGCCAAAGAGCCAGTGCTAGTGCTGTATGTGTTTGCAGACATTTTCATGGCCATGTGGCAGGCATGACTAGAGCCCAGCAAGTCACATGGCTATATTTGGCCACACCCACAGAGGGGTGTGCCCAAAATTTCCCTTATTTTCAAATCCAAAACTTGACAGGTATGTCTCTGCATTATGGAACCAGCAGACAATGGGTCTTGTATGGCAATGATTTATTAACCCACACAGTGAAGTAAATAGTACATAAAGGTAACGGTCACCCTTGCTCAAAAGCCAGTCGTATCTGACTCTAGGGTTCAGTACTCATCTCTGTTTTTGGCTGAAGAGTCAGCATTATCTGCATTTGCATATGTTTCTGTGGACATGTGGCAGGCATGCCTAGAAGATACTGAAGTGCATGGAACGCTGTTTACTTTCCCACCGAAGTGGTCCCTATTTGTCTACTTGGAATTTCTTGCTTTTGAACTGCTACCAATGGAAAAACCAACACATCCAGGAGATGAGGAGTTCCTGCCATTCCTCTCCCATCAATTCCATCCTGTAACTTCTCAGAACACTTTCACCAAGGGGAAGTCCTTATTTTTCCAACTATGATGATGGCAGAGGTAGCATCAAAGGCTCTCTGCAGTCAGCTAGTTGGGGGTGGGTTCTATGAGGAGGTCTTTGTTGCTGCTCTTTCTGACCTGGAATACCCCAAGATCTCTTAAGTGGGATCAGCTCACCCCCATGCCTCCATGTTTGTCACATAATCCACTTCCGCCATCTCTCATGTTCTTCTGATAGGTGGGTTTGGCAGGTGGATGGGGCAGCTTTACCCAATGGGTCTCCTTGGCAAGTAGGTGGAAGCAGACTGCCTTCCCCATCCATGGAGGAGTTTTCCAAATATACCCCTAGCTTCCTGAGGGTTCTGGTTGTTCGGGAACAGGGATGTCTGAGCAGTCTCCCTTGGCTTGTACGTCTCTACTTTGGCAGGTGTCTGAGACCCTTCCTCCTCTAATTAATGCCTTCTTTATATCTGCTAGGCTCCAGGTCCCCTTGGCCTTCATCCCTGTATCTTTTTACCAGCTTCTTCTGGGCTAACCATATAAACCTGGGGTTTCCATTTCCAACCTTTTCAAGTCAGGGGCCAGGCCATACTCTCTCACTCAGGTTCAAGGGCAAGTCAACCATTTTGCCCTGCCTGCACAATTGGGGCAGCCATTTTGTCCCAACAATTTCAAAGGGGGCAGCCAATTTGTTTCTCAAATGCCCTTGGAGGGATGGAGGTGCATGAAATGGTGCTGTGGGCTAGATCCAGCCCATTGGCCTTAGGCTGGAAACCCCTGCTATAACCTATAAACTCTCTTCCTCCAGTTCACATCCCTGGCCAAGCCACTTCACTCTTCACCTGGAGAACTGGAAGCAAGAAGCTCGGGGTGATTGTTGCAGAAATTTCTGGTCCCCATATTGAGCAATCCTATTGCTCCCCCCCCCCCACACACACACACACACACACACGTAATATCTCACAGTAATGTCACAGTTATGGCTGGTGGTGGCAGGGCCCCTGTCAGCTCCAGACCCTATATGGCAGTACTGGTAGTAATGGGTGCGGGGAGTGATGGCCCACTAACTAGGTCGACCTCGCAAATGAGTCAGTTGCAGGATGGCTGCTTTTCTAGGTGGTAATTGATACCTTGTGTGTATGTACTGACCAAAACTGGAGCTTAGAAAGCCAAGGAACACCCAAACCCTCCTAATCCGGCAAGCAGGGATACAGACTTACTGGTGAGAAAATGAGTGGCTCTCCTATTTGCTTGGTTGAAGCATGAGGTAGAACAAAATTTTGAATGAGGCGTCAAACATGTCTCCTTATGAGACACAGAGGGAGGGTTGTTTTGAAGGAGAAGCCAGTCTGAACACAAGCTTGCCTTCTGAGCCTACCATATACTTTTGCTGTTCAGTCGCATAGTCAAGTCCGACCCTTTGCAACCCCATGGAGCACTGCATGCCAGGCACCCCTATCTTCCACCATCCTCCGCAGTCCACTCAGCTCTTCACCCAATGCATCAACAATGCAATCTAGCCATCTCATCCTCTGATGTCCTCTTCTCCTTTTGTCTTTGATCTTTCCCAGCATCAAGGCCTTCTTGAGTGAGTCCTCTCATCTCATTTGGTGTCCTTCATCTTCAATATTTGTCCTTCCATGGAGCAGTCAGGGTTGTTTTCCTTCAGGATCGGCTTATTTGATCTCTTTGTAGTCCAGAGGACTCTCAAGAGTCTCCTCCAGCATCATAGTTCAAAGGTGTATATTCTTCTGCACTCAGCCTTCCCTATGGTACAGCTCTCACAACCATACATTACTACTGGGAATACCATTGCTTTGACTATGCAGACTTTTGTTGGCAGGGTGATGTCTCTACTTTTATTATGTTCCTTAGGTTTCTCATGGCTTGCCTCCAAAGAATTTATTTCTTTTTATTTCATGGTTGCAATCACCATTTGCCATGATCTTGGATCCTAAGAAAGTAAAGTCTGTCACTGCTTCCATTTCATCCCCTTCTATTTGCCAGGGAGTGATAGGGCCGGTTGCCATTATCTTGGTTTTTCTGATGTTGAGTCTCAGGCCACTAGGTGAGACTACCACTGTCTACTCTGAACTACAGGATAAGCATCTGAAAACCTTCTGCTAGCAGTACCAAAAAGCTAGTTCAGGACCTTCTTTATGGCAAGCATATTGGCCACCATCAAGCAACAGCCAGCTTCCTCCATGGGGAAGGTTCAACAAACTGTGAAGAGATTAACTGTTTCCCTAGAATACAATATGAAAGCCACCGCTTTGGGGACAATTGCTGTCACCATGTTCCTATCCATGTACCCGAGCCATACTCTTTGACAATTTCCATGGCTTTCTGTCCTCTTCCAAGCACAGAAGGACTCTCATGCCCCACACAACTTGCTTTAACTGCAGCCTGCAGCTTTCCTTCCCAT
Organism: Bradypodion ventrale; assembly: GCA_035047345.1. NCBI lineage: Eukaryota > Metazoa > Chordata > Lepidosauria > Squamata > Chamaeleonidae > Bradypodion > Bradypodion ventrale. The sequence goes on along the minus strand of JAWDJE010000010.1, from coordinate 30,801,873 downwards.
GCGGCCCTGGATCTGTCTGGTAAGTCAGCTGAAGTGTTTACTACACAATAATTTGCTCATTAAGCCTAAATTAAATGCATATTTCAGAACTTGGAGCAAGAGCAAGTTGTTAAGTCTAATTTTCAGAAGGTGGAAAAGCAGATAGTAGATCTTAGTAAAGGACATTGATTTTGAGCCAAATTACCATCCTACTGATAGGACCAAGCAAATCCCAACAGCCTTATAAAGTCACATAAGATATAGAGGCATGTGAGCAGGGTTAAGGAAGGAAGCAGAACACTTGATGCATGAGTTCACCTATTAAACTTAAGAAGCCCATATAATTCCACTCCAAATCAACACACACACTTGGAATGAAAGAGGCTCAACTTGGATTCCTCCCAACGCATCTGCAGGATGGGGTGTTTTTGCAGAATTATTAATGTTGATAGAAGATGATGACTTAGACCAGGAGTGCCCAAACAATGGCTCACTGTGCCGATTTATCTGGCCCATGCCACTCTTGGAAGCAGAAGTAAAATGTCCATGTGTGGGCACAGAACTTGTCCATGAATGTGCAGAATGCTGCCGTAAGTGACCCACGGCTGTCGTAAACATGTTTACGACAGCCGTGGGTCATTTACGGCAGCATTCTGCACATGTGTGAGCATGTTCTGCACCTGCACATGCATGTTTTACTTCCATTTCCAGTGGGAGGAACCACGTGACTGACACGCTCACCCATGTGACTGGCCCACAACTTTAAAAGTTGGTGCCCCCCTCAAATCAGCAAGAAATGAATCATTCCTGAAATCCAGTTTAGGTTAATCCTTACTACTTTTTACTCAAAGGACAACATCTAAGCATGTAGTGACTACAGAACCATAAGATGAACAAGCCATTTAATAAGGTTTTTTCTGTTTTAAAAAATACATGGCAGGGAAAAAATCCTTGTGAAGATGGAGGAGGACACGTGTAATTTGGATTGGATCTTAATGTGGGCTTCTAAAAGATAAAAAGAAGGTAATAGCAAAAGCAGCAATTGACATTTGTATATATCACAGGGTGTCACATGCTTCCAAACTGAAGAGGGTCACAGACCACACAGTAAAAACAGTGAATGAATGAACACAGAAAAGCAGAAAGATTTGGTCGCATAACAGTGCACAACGACAATTTTGCTACTGGGAATAACACAGTTACCAATCCAAATTACATGTGTCCTCCTCCATGTTCACAAGGGTTTTATCCTGCCATGTATTTTTTTTTAAAAAAAATAAAAATGAATTAAATGGCTTGGTAACTGATTTGGATGAAGCCCATCAGTGTTTAGAATTGCTGCATCCAAAATCAGTAAAGCCACAATGTCATTGAACCTCTGGGTAGAAGAGGAAGAAAAAGGGAATAAAATGTTGGAGATGACACTCCATTAAAAGAGAGAAGTGGAATAATTTCATAAAATTATTCTACGAATTACAATGTCCGAGGAGAACTTATGCCTTGGTCTTAGCCTCATTCAAGATGGAGATTTCCATATGTGGGATACCCTTTAGATTACATACCAGGGGTATTGGAATGTGTAAACATTCTGGCCTCATGGGTTGGAAGAGATGGAGCCTAATGTATGATGGACATGTCATGCTGCATGGTCATTGGCTGGAATCTTTTAGGGGAATGGCAAGGAGGTGGACCCTGAGGGAGGAGATAAAACCCAGCTTTGAGCTAAGGGGGAACTGCAATCATGTAGTTGCTTAAGCTGGGGTGTGTGTGTGTGCGCGCTGGGCTTTCCTCAAAAAGCAGCTTTCTTTACTTTGATTTGCTTTCTAAACTTTGGCTGGACTTTATTTTGTACTTACTTTGATTACAATATACTTTTAAAATAACTGAGATGACTGGAGTGATTACTTGGCTCAACACTACATCATTTACACTAATACCATGAACTACCTTGCTCACCACCTAGATCCAGGTCAGGAGTAAGAAGGCAAGCTTTACGAAAAGCCTGGACTGTTTGGCCAGAAGAGCAGGCAATATCAGGCCATCATGAGGAGACCAAAGTGCTACTTGTGAGTAAGAGGATTTTGAGATATGTCCATATTAAGTAAATAAAAACCACACACACGTCTTACAGTTTGGAATCCTCTTACATACAGCTCCCATCCAACTCTCGCATTTGGTCATTCAGCCCCCATAAACACACTACAGTGGTAGCTTGCTTAAAGAGCATAATGTGTTCCACGGAATTGCTCTTAAAGCGAGTTTGCTCTTTAAGTGAAACACCATTGTAAGTGACCAATTGTGATTTCTGGTGGTGGTGGTGGTGGGGAGGGACTGCAAACCTCGATTTAGTTGTTAAGTGAGTTTTTGGTTGGTTTTAATTGTTAAGCAAGGTGACCATTCAGAGAAAATTTGGCTCTTTAATCAAGTAAGTCTCTAAGCGATGCGCTCTTTATGCAAGCTTTTACTGTATATGTCTTGATGTTCAAGCTGTAGACACTTCATTTCCACCATTGCTCCTACTTTTGAAATCTAATCTTGAGCTCTGAACTTTTGCTTCCAAGCCAGACTAAGACTTTATCCCTGCTACAACGGAACAGGTTTCAGATTCCACTGTGAAATAGCAGCTCCTTTTGGGCCTCAATTTAGCACCTATTTTAGTACTGTACTACAGTTTTCAACCCCTACCCCTACTCCCATCCTAAGTATATTGGACTTTAACTTCCTGATTCCATGACCACAAACCATGCTGGATGGGGGTCCTCAGAGTCAAGTTCAAAACATCTGAGAACCATGGTTCTAGAATAAATCTCCTCAAGTAGGCATACAGTACTTTGCATTCTTGGGCTAACCTAAAATTCCATTGCAAAACCATAATCTGAATGCATAATCTCCATTGGATGGGGTGGTATATAAATCTATTACATTAAATTAAATTAATTAATTAAATTATATTTTACAAATACAAACACTATACTATACTATACTATACTATACTATACTATACTATACTATACTATACTATACTATACTAATAATGCCTCCCTTCAGGATAGAATACTTCCCACAGTCCCTTGCCTCTTCTTATACAGTCTATTGACTCTTCATTCTTCTGTAGTGTAGAGTGTGTGTTCGGCTTGGAAGGCAAGGCTTTAACATTCCATCCAGACATAGCAAATTATCCAGGTAACATGAGATCAGTTCAATCTTTGCAACCTCTCTAACCCTAGCCTACTTATTGGTTTGCTTTCAGAAGTAAGGAAGGAGAAGGAGACTCACATATTCCTTGTGGTCACCAAAGGAACGTTGGGACAGAAATGTCCCAAACAGATTAAGCCCTCTTCCATGGCATGACCTTGCCTGGGTGCAATTCTGAAGTGAAGCTCCCATGTTGACTCCATATACTATAGATTGTCAGATCCCTTACTCCTCACTGCTGTTACCTCCCTTCTAAATCCTGCTGCCCATTCCCAATTTTTGACCATGATACCCCTCCTCAATACCTCTCTGCCATCCATCCAATCCCAGAAACACCTTTCTCCTCAACAATTTCACCTCTCACGTCTCCTCTCCCCCCCATCCCAGTGACCAGCATCCTTCAGTTTCACTGCCTCTCTCCCCAACACTCTCATCTCCTTGGCAACTGTTGCTTGGAGCCAGCCATGCTCCCCTGATTCCTCTTCCGCCTTATTTATGAACATTTATTTAAGTGTTTATTGCCCACTTTCCTAGGCAAGCAGCCTCCACAAAACAGCTCACAATGCATCCACCTAATAAAAAGGCCCCCCCATAAAAACAATTTAACCTATAGGACAGTTATGAAATGCTTTAAACTTAAGATGGAAGCATTAAGGAAACATCTCCTATTTCAGAACTGTAACAGATCATCTGACCTGCTCTCATCAACCATAAATGTTGGTGGTGCTGCTATGGTTAATGACAGCCAGTTTCTGCATCTATACCTATAAGAAAAGGGTTGTGCTGTGCGTGTGCAGAATATGTTTCCACACCCATCCAGCCTATCCCATAATGTGCCATTCACATACCTTATATCCCTGACATCATCACCACAAAGGTCCGGGAGCTGAGAGTGGGGCCAATGACCTACAAATGCAGAATAAAAAAAACTACGAGTCCCAGCGTTCTCCATGCCACGGCATGCCTCAGCCAATCAGGCAGGAGGACATGAGCGTGGAGGAGGCAGGACAGCCGGCGCACACACACAAAAATTGCCAATTCATGCACAATGTGAGCACAGGAGAGGCGGGATCAGGGGTACGTACAGACTGAATGGAGAGAAAGCCCAGTGGCACTCCGGGAGGCCAGGGCAGCAAGAGCCTACCCCACCGGGGGGGGGGGGGCAAAAGCACAGCTGCCTTTGGCCCCCACCTACCTGGGAAGCAAGCCACTTCCCAGGGAGGTGAGGGCAGAGAATGGCGCTCTGTTCTGCCCTTGCCATCCAGAAGGAAGTGAGTGTCTACCCCAGGGGCAGAGGCCGAAAGTGTGGGCCACTTCCCCGGGGGCAGGGCAAAGAATGGTGCTCCTTTCCGCCCTCGTCACCTGGAGCGAAGCGAGCACCTACCCCGGGGGGTAGGGACAAAAGCATGGTTGCCTTCAGCCCCCACCTCCTGGGGGAACCAACCAAAACACTTCCCAGGGAGGCGAGGGCGAAGACCGGTGCTCCGTTCCGGACATGCCTACCGGAGGAAAGCGAGCGCCTACCATGGGGGACAGAGACTGAAAACGTGGCTGCCTTTGGCCCCCACCACCTGGGGGAAGTGAGCCACTTCTCCGGGAGGCCAGGGCCGCACACACCACTGTCTTGTGTGTGTGTGGTGTGTGTGGTGTGTTTTGGTGTTTGTGTGTGTGTGTGTGTGTGTGTGTGTGTGTGTGTGTGTGTGTGTGTGTGTGTGTGTGTGTGTGTGTGTGTGAGAGAGAGAGAGAGACTGGGTGAGTGAGTGAAAGAGAGAGATAGGGAGATGGCATGGGTCCCACGAAGGCCTCCGGCCTGGATGCAATGGAGGAGGCTGGCACACCAGAGAATGGCAAACCAGCCAGGAAACGTGGCACAACAGCCCCCAGCACAGGCCCGAATGCTCTCACCCCACCTACAACTGTGCCACAGAGGGGGACAAACGGGGACAAAGGTAAGAAGAGGGCCCAAGTGACCCGACAGGCGAAGCCGGATAGCCCATCCTAGTTATCTCTAATCCTAAACAAGCATCCTTCTCACACAGACTGTACAGATTTTGGCCTAAACCCTGTTTGGTAATCTCAGGTATAGTTAGACCCAGGGAATCAATTGCTAAATGTTGAGTCAACATTTACATGATGCTTACTCCTTGGGAGGCAAGCTATGGCATGCATAATAAAAAGTAGAGACATCACCCTGCCAGCAAAAGTCAACATAGTTAAAGCAATTGCCTTCCCAGTAGTAACGTATGGCTGAGAGAGCAGGATCATAAGAAAGGCTGAGCACAGAAGAATAGATGCCTTTGAACTGTGGTGCAGGAGAAGACTCTTGAGAGTCACCCAGACTGCAAAGAGGTCAAATCAGTGAATCATTCAGGATATCAACCCGGACTGTTCTTTAGAAGGACAAATACTGAAGTTGAAGCTCAAATATTTTGGCCAACAAATGAGAAGAGAGGACTCACTGGAGAAGGCCCTGATGCTGGGGAAAAATCAAAGGCATAAGGAGAAGGGGGTTGCAGAGGATGAGATGTTTATATAGCATTGTTGACACAGTGGGTGTAGATCAGGCCAGGCTCCCGAGGATGGCATATTACAGAGGAGCCTGGCATGCTGTGGTCATTGGGATTGCAATAGGTTGCACTAATCTGTGCGACTGAACAACAAAGTTAGGACCACTGAAAGACAAATTATAGGTCACGAATGGCAAGATACAACTCAACATAAGGTACTGTACAAAAGTCTTAGGCCACCACCAGCTGGTTTGGGGGAAATTCAATGAATCACTTGTGAACCCTTAATTCAGACATTAACTTCAAATGTCACCAATCTTGGAAAGTGTTGAGCAGAGGGTCAGCAGAAGAATCTCTCCAATTCTGCGAGTTGTGCAGTCTGATTTGTATTGAACTCCTTTTTCTGTGCAAACTCACTTTTTTTTGTTTTTATACAAAATAGTTTTTTACATGTTGAACAAATCAACAAATCATGTTGAGATTCACACTCCTAACTCATACACAAGCAAGAGTGAGGAACCATGGAAGCTTAATCCAAAACATCCAGAAAACACAACAAAAATCCCTTCCACTGCTCTCAAATACACTCCAGAATCTTTAGCTATTCACAGGGATTTCAGGGAAGGTACTTATTAGTCTCGTGAGGTATGATAGTAAAAGGCACTTCCTGAAGGCAAAATGTTTTAGGACTGTTGCCTTAGAGCAGGGGTTTGCAACCTATGGTCCGTGGGCTGGACCCAACTCATGGCACCATTTCATGTGGCCGCTGCCTACAATCGCGCCACCACCGCTGCCACTGCCACCACTGGAAGTGGTGAACACAGCTGAAAATGTGCTGTAAATGGAACTTACATTTTGGTGTGATTAGAGCACTTATGGCAGGGGGAACCATGTGCCCGGCCCGCTCAGCTGTATGATGGGGTGTGATCCAGCCCGTGGTGCAAAAATGTTGAGAGCCCCTGCCTTAGAGTTATGGCTTCAACATGACATAAGATCAGCCTCATCTTACTGTCACCTGATATTCTACAAGAGTATTTTTGCAAGGAGATACGCAGGAGCATCAAACGGGGCTGATTAAAACTCCACAAGGCCCAGCAAGCAGGTCTAAAATGCCTTTAGGGAGCATGAAAGTGATGACAGTGGAGGAAGATTGAATGAGGAGACAAAAGGAATAGCAATAAAACACAGAGAAAGGAAAAGATTAATGAGGATTTCACAAATATGATAATTTCCAGACATTGCTGCATTAAATTTAATTGTGTTTCAGTCTATTGGGAGAGAAGATGCCAGTCCAGCAGCTTTTTTTGCTTTGCTGAGAACATAAGGCTGCAGGGCTTCTATGTGTGTTGTTGAGTATCTGCAGAGGTCAAGCCCAAAGCTATAGTAGGCTGAGTGAGGTGGCTGACTCATACAGTGGCACATCAAGGGTGGCAAACTGCACTACGCCCTCAATGCCACTGGCACAGCCACACTGCTTCTATCTGTTAGCAGAATCCCTTCTTGTTCTTGTTTATTATGGACCACCCAGCAGGGATACAATGCATATTTTGCATGGGCAGCAGGAAAACACAAGGCAGACATGCAAACATGCCAGGAAGCAAGTGCCAAGGGCAATGTGCAGAAGGGAAAAGGTATGGTTAGGCCCAGATGGCATGAGCCGCCTTCTTCCATACATACATTAAGAACAACCTGCTAGCCACCTATCTGCTTGTTTCAGATGCACACAATGCCCCTCAACATGCACTGAAGCGGACCTTATGTTGGCAAGAAGAAATGCTGTTGATGTGGCCCGATATTGGGCAGATGCCATCTAGCCCATTTAAATTCTATTTTGTTTTTAGATGTGTTAATTTTAGCTTTTTATGTTATTATATGCTGGTGGTGCACCTGACATGAATAAAGAAAGAAGTAGAGGTGAAGAAGGTTCATTTGTACCTAGGTGGCAAATTAATATTTGCTGGTGTATCTTTATAAGTCCAATGATGTGCTGCTTTGTGTGCATAGAGACCACATAAAGCAGCAAGAGGTGAGAGTCAATAGGGCTAGGAAATGGACAGTGGAAAGGAAGAAGAACAGTGGGGTGCTCATTCCACCTCAAGTGGCAAAAAATCTTCACCTACTTCAAAAGAGTTTTTCACTCTTTTAGCACACCTATCTAACGTTTCACAGCAGGATGAGGGAGATAATTTTTTTCTAGGCTTCAGTTTGTCTTTGTAGTTGGTGATGCTGCTTCATGCCCACATCTCCTCAACATGAGTGCTAAATGAGTATTGATGGCCAGTGGCCAATACACAGCAGACACATTGACACCTAGAAGGGCAAAGACTGGAAGGAAATTGTCTCACACCAGAAACTGAACTAGCAAAAAGAAGCAGAGGTTGCAGATCTATGGATGAGTAGGTGGAACTCTCTCCTCATTTATGGACCTCAAGGGATGGAGTATTTTGTTCACGATTGGCTATGATGGTTAAAGCCTACTACAACCGCAATCCAACAACATCTAGAGACCATACTTTGCCCTTTCTTCCCGTAGCCCCTTAAAGTCTGTCTCCATTGCAGATTAAGGATTTCTCCCAATGGTATCAGTGGTCACAATTCTGTTCTGCATAATGCACTATGGCAAATTGTCACTAATTAATGAATCCCCACTTTGTATGCAAAATGTCACCAATTAATGAATCCCCGCCAGTTGGGTAGCTTGGCATAGAATCAGCAATCTAAGAGGGAATTTATTATTTAGTGGGAATTTGCCACCATGAAATATACCATTTCATATCCACCAGTATAACTATTCAGGAGTTCATACAATGTTTCTCCAATCCTTGTATTGCTAAGGATTCTAAGATTGTGTATTTTCTTCGTGTGTATAGAAATCTGTATACAATTGCCATACGATTTCCTCAACACATGCATTTTTATGTTTTTCCTTCCCTTTGACTATGGCATATCTGTGGCCATTTTTTCAAAGATACACTTTGTCTTGTTGTGATCAATAATTTGTCTTGTTCGAAAAGGAAAAGAAAGAATCTGAATATTGTGTTTTCCTGAAACAGAAGGGGATGCTTTCATTAATAGCCTTGCAGACCACAAACTAGATTGATTTGTGGAGGATAAGAAATGCTTAATGGAATTTCATTCCCAAACCCTAAAACAGACTAATGGAACAGCCTTGGAAAGGGTAAGAACCCCTTCAGCAGAATTTTTCTTCCCAATAGTTCCTGGAGGGACTGCAGTGGCTTAGTGGTTAAGACTGTGAACTTGGTGAATGGATGGTTGGCAGGTCAGCAGTTCGAGACCTAAGTGCTCCATGATGGAGTCAGCTCCAGTCATCTGTCAGAGCTCCTGCCAACCTAGCAGTTCAAACACAAGAAATTGCAACTAGATAAATAGGTATCACTTTGGTGGGAAGGTAAACAGCATTCTGTGTCTAGTCATGCCTGCCACTTGTCCACAGAAATGTCTGCAGACACAGACAGCACAGGCTCTTTGGCTATAAACAGAGATGAGCATGGAACCCTATAGTCAGATATCACTGGCTTTCAAGCAAGGGTGACCTTTTGTTTTATAGTTACCCAGATAAAAAAAGGAAGAATAGTAGAATCTCTCTTTCTGTTCTCCTTTCAGGTGTCTATACCTTCTTTCTAGGAAGTCTCTCTCCCTTTGAGATAAGAACTCTATTGGGGATTGAGCATCAAGAACTACAGCATGGATGGATGCCCTCACCTGAATCATTCCATAAATCTTTGGGTTTTTTAACGCCCAAAGATGGCTGGAATCCTGATATCCTTCCATCCCCCACCCACCCCACCCTGTGGTCCTATGGAAGGCTACAAGAAGACTTCTGCTCAAGTCACTCCCAATGAGATGCATGGGTAGACTCCAAAGCTCCATCTTAACTCATTTTATGGACAAGATAGCAAATCTCCCATTCCTCAGACACTCTTATTAGCCCTGCTTGGAACTGGATTGTGATTTTTTTTCTCTCCCTCCTTTCTGGTAGCAATTTTATGTCCAGCACCAGAGCCTTTATGTTTGCTCCCCATAAAGCTGTTTGTATGCCATATAGGAATTGCTTTATTGACATTTAAAGGTCTCTGTCAATTCGGTCTCACAAATCTTCATTATTTTCTGCTCTAAGATAAGCTTGTTCGGTCAAACAGAGAAAAAGAATGAGCTGCCAAGCCCATCACTGAAAAACTGACCTCCCCATGCTAATCAGTGCAGCTCACAGAATTGATGTGTGTATGTGTGTGTGTTTAATGACAGAAAACAAAGAAGAAATGCTGACTGTGGACTGGGCTTATTAGCTGTTTGGGATATGGCTAGTCCTTTCTCTTGATTTCTTGGAGAACAGAGCAGCTTTCTATCCATCACTGTCCTGGTTCAGAATAACTAAGTAGGCTGCAAGGAGAGAATAAAGATAATACCATGTGGTCAGCAACCTATTGCTAGTCTCTGCTAGAGTAAAAGAATTGACTCAATGGGTTTTATGGAACTTCTGACTTTTATTTAACTATGGATTCAGTGACTGAAATCATATTGAGAGCTATGTTTGATTAACTTGATATTATAGCTCTAATCACACCAAAATGTAAGTTCCATTTACAAAGCATTTCCTCGGGTGCAGCATTCAATCGGTCATGATGGTAACTACACAACTGATTGTGCAATAAAATTTCATCATCCTCACTATATGGGCATAACATCCAGGAAATTTACACAGGCCTAACTTCATGTTATGTGAAGACTGACAGGACTCCAGCCATTAGGTCTACTCTAGTTGCACAAGCAATAAGACGCTGGCCCAACACTATTGCTGTATTTGAAGTGAAGATATAGGCCTGTGTGCATAAGAAAAGCTTTGCTGGAACAGGACACAGCCCAACCAGTCCAGCATTTTGTCTCACACAGTAGCTCACCATTGGCTTCAGTGTATTATTCCCAAGCAGATGCCTTCACCTGCTTAGGATTACTTGGAAATGGCATTGAGAGATATCCTGCCTATCTCTCCTACCTGGAGGTTGTCCTTAGGTATCCATAATTATAGCCATTGATATCCTTGTCCTCCATGAACTTGTCTAATCCTTTCTTAAAGCTGACAGCTGTCACCACTTCTTCTGGCAGGGAGTTCCATAGACCAGTGATCCTCTGGGTGAAAAAGTACTTTCTCTTATTTGTCTGAGAATTAGTACCCAAAGGTTTCATGAAGTGCCCCCTAGTTCTAGTCTTATGCAATACGGAAAACAGTTTTTTCCTTATCCACTTCATCCACACCGTGCATGATTTTATAAACTTCAATCAGGTCACCTCTTAGACGCCAACATTCAAGAGTGAAGAGGCCCAACCATTGCAGCCTCAGATGGTAAGGAAGGTGTTCCAATCCCGTAATCATTCTGGTTGCCCTCCTCTGCACTTTTTGCAGCTCCATAATATCCTTCTGGAGGTATGGTGACCAGAACTGTACACAGTATTCCAGATGGGGTCTCACCATAGATTTATAAAGAGGCAAAATGACACTTGCTGACTTATTTTCTATACCCTTCCTAATGATCCCTAGCATTGAGTTTGCTTTTTTCACTGCTGAGGCACACTGGGTTGACATCTTCATTGAGCTGTCCACCAGGACACCAAGGTCCCTTTCCTGGTTTGTCACAGAGAGTTCAGACCCCATCAGTTTATAAATGTAATTGGTTTTTTTTTTTTTGCCCCAACATGCATCACTCTGCACTTACTAGTGTTGAAGCTCATTTGCCACTGTTTTGCCCACTCCCCCAGTGTCAAGAGATCCCTCTGGAGCTCCACACAATCTCTCACAGTTTTCACTACCCTGTATAATTTAGTGTCGTCAGCAAATTTGGCTACCTTGCTTTTTACTCCTACCTCTAGATCATTTATGAAGAGGTTGAAAAGCAGGGGTCCCAGTACTGAACCTTGGGGGACCCCACTCTTTATTTCCCTCCACTTGGAGAAGTGTCCATTTAGTGCTACCCTCTATTTACTCCTACTTCTAGATCATTTATGAAGAGGTAGGAGTAAATGTAAATGAGCGTTAATCTAGTTAAGCCCTGCCAGGCATTTAGTGGACCCAAATGTACTCCCATGGGGGGGGGGGGCTGAAAATAATATAACAACTCAGAGGTGCCCGAACTATGGTCCGCAGTCCGTATCTGGCCCACGGTGCCAATTAATTCAGCCCACACTGCCCTCACTGCTGCCGGATGTGGAAGTAAAATGTCCATGCATGTGCACATAATGTGCCTGTGCAAGTGCATAACGCTGCCGATAATGACCCACGGCTGTCATAAACGTATTTGTGACAGCCATGGGTTATTTACAGTAGTGTTAAGCATATTTAAGGGAGCATTATGCGCACGAGCATGGGAGTTTTACTTCTACTTCCAGTTTTGAGGAGCCATGTGACCAACAAGTTCAACCATGTGACAGGCCCGCAGCCTGAAAAGTTTGGGCACCCCTGCCCTAAATGAAATTGAAAGAGAATTTCCAGAATCTTGTAGCTTTGATTTTTATTCTTGGTTCTTTTCAGGGATAGTGTGGCCCCTTTAGGTTATGGGGACAGAAAACCAGCATAAGGACTTTTCAACAATGCACACCCCTGCTTTAACAGAATGTAACAGGGACCGAACTCCATTTTTTCTACATACACATATTATGTAGTGAGGCTGCAAGTTCTATGGCAGGGATAGTGAACCTTGGCACTCCAGCTGTTCTTGAACTACAATTCCCAGAAGCCCTGATCAGCAGGGTTGCTGACTTGGGCTTCTGGGAATTGAAGTCCAAGAACAACTGGAGTGCCAAGGTTTGCCATCACGGTTCTAGGGTACTACAAAGAAATGAAAGCCAGATTCACTTAGACTGCAAACATAAGAGAAAGCCCTTTTAAATCCAAACATATCCACAATGCTACATTCTGAGAGTCCGGTTTTTAAAAACCTAGCCAAAACATCACTAATCAGTCTGGAAAGTTTCAAAAAATAAAATAAAGCAAAGATCATTTTATCTCCCTTGGGATGAATGCAAGCATCAGCTCCTGGCAGAAAGCTCCAGGGAGTCATAAGATTGCTATGCAGCTATAAATCTTTAAAATAAAATGTTAAAATGGGTTTCAAATGTAATAAATAAGATTAGTTGGCAATTCAACACAGAACAGCGATCCCAGGGGCCTTATGATGTACCAAGAAGGAAGAGATTTGAAGGAATGGTACTCCCCGACCCTTAGACCTTCTTTCCCTTCCATGTTCAAACTTATAGTTGGATCCGTTGCATATTGACTTGGAAATGCATTTGACTTCCATGAGGATGATTGTAAGGTATAATGCATAGGTTGAGTGAAGGAAGGGGAAATTACTGCACCGTTCATTCTTTTGAATGTTTCCTTAGTGCCTCTTACTCAGCACTTCTGACAAAGGCTGAGATGGCAAGGGAAGAGAGAATGCAAATAAACAACAAAGCTCAAGAAAAGGAACATCTTGGGGGCAACAATTTTTTTGTATAATTATCTTCCCAATATCTCTGTTGCCCACCCTTCCCGCAAACCTCTCCTTCCCATATCTTGGCATGCAAATCATCTCAGATATTAGTAGGTTTCGCCAAAGGGTCACTTCCAAGAGGAAGAAAAAGCACGACAGCAAACCAAGAGCCCACTGGGCCCTTCAAAGAGCACTCAAGAGGGCGAGATGCTGGGGGAAAAATATACCATCTGCTATGCAGGCAAAAGTGTGAAGAAATCTCATTAAATTACTCATTCTTGACAAAATGTGCTTTCTCTATGCATCGAGACAGCCTGTCAAAAACTTATTAACCCCTGCAAGATTACTCACATTCAGTGGAAGAGCAAGATACGTGTTTTCTGTTGAGGTTTCTACAATATGGACAAATTGACTCTAGGCTGGAAAAGTTTATTTTCCCCTTCGTGAAGCAAAGGATGCTCGTGCATCTGTGCAGATAGGCCGAGTTGAGAAAAAAGAGAGAGACAAACAATCTATCCAGTACTTCAGAGTTTTTGAACAGGCCATGCAACAAACCAGGAGCTGTCAAAGTTCAAAACTATCATTCTATACAAAGTTCAATACTGTTCAGTACGATTTTTTTAAAGGAGTGGAGAAATATTCCCATTTAAGACTGACATAAAAATACCCCTTTTGCTCATGGGAGCGACTTACAGTTCTGCCGACTGAGTAGAAGCAAAGGAATAAGTGCCTTTCGTTTATTACAAATGGATGACTTACTGGTGACTCAATTTGAAACAGCTCATAAAGTTACCAAAACTATTTCTAACCCCTTGAGAAATGGCCCAAACCAGTTCTGATAGAGTTCTGTCAAGGTAACACACTGGTCATAGCAAACACCCTCTTCCAGCAACACAAGAGGCGACTTTACACATGGACATCACCAGATGGCCAACATTGAAACCAGATTGATTACATACTCTGCAGCCAAAGATGGAGAACCTCCATACAGTCAGCAAAAACAAGACCTGGAGCAGACTGTGGCTCAGATCACAACCTACTAATAGCAAAATTCAGACTTAGACTAAAGAAAATAGTGTAAACAATCAGGCCAGACAGATATGACCTAGACAACATCCCTAAGGAATACACGGTGGAGGTGAGGAACAGATATAATGGTTTGGAATTGATAGACAGAGTGCCAGAAGAATTATGGACAGATGTGCGGGACATCATGCAGGAGGAAGCAAGGAAAACCATACCAAAAGAAAAGAAGCATAAGAAAGCAAAGTGGTTGTCTGATGAGACTCTTAAAATAGCAGAGGAAAGAAGGAATGCAAAAGGCAAAGGAGAAAAGAAAAAATAGTCACTTGAACACAGAATTTCAAAGAAAAGCAAGGAGAGACAAGGAAATCTATTTAAATGAACAATGCAAAGAAATAGAGGAAAACAACACAAGAGGCTGGACTAGAGATATTTTCAAAAAAATTGGGGAAATCAAGGGAACATTCGAAGCAAAAATGACCACGATAAGGGACAAAGACGGCAAGGAGTTAGCTGATGCAGAAGAGATTAAGAAAAGATGGAAAGAAAACACAGAGGAGCTTTACAAAAAGGACCTCAACACCACTGATAATTACAATGACGACAACATTGAAATTGAGCCAGACATCCTAGAGAGTGAAGTCAGAAAGGCCCTAAAAAGCACTGCAAACAACAAAGCTAGTGGAGATGACGGTATCCCAGTTGAATTTTTCAAAGCTCTAAAAGAAATCAAAACAGTGGCCAAAGGATTGGAAAAGATCAGTATACATTCCAATCCCAAAGAAGGGTAGTGCCAAAAAGTGTTCAAATTATCGAACAATTGCGCTCATTCCACATGCTAGCAAAGTGATGCTCAAGATAATACAGGATAGACTTCAGCAGCACGTGGAGAGAGAATTGCCAGAGGTGCAGGCGGGTTTCAGAAGAGGCAGGGGGACTAGAGACCACATTGCTAATATGCGGTGGATCATGGAGAAAAAAAGGAATATCAGAAACAAGTATACCTCTGCTTTATTGACTACACCAAGGCCTTTGACTGCGTGGACCACAATAAAATGTGGCAAGTACTTAAAGAAATGGGAACACCAGAACACCTCATATGCCTCATGAGAAACCTGTACAAGAGTCAAGAAGCAACAGTTAGGACAGAAGACGGAATGACAGAATGGTTTGGAATAGGAAAAGGAGTAAGACAAGGCTGCATTTTATCACCCTACCTTTTCAACCTATACACAGAGCACATAATGTGCAATGCAGGGTTGGAGGAATCACAATATGGGATCAAAATTGCTGGGAGAAACATCAACAATTTGAGATACACAGATGATACCACCCTAATGGCAGAAAGTGAGGAAGACCTAAAGAAGCTACTGATTAGGTTGAAAGAAGAGCGTGCAAAAGCTGGCCTGAGACTTAACTTCAAGAAAACCAAGATAATGGCAACAGGCCCTATCAGCACCTGGAAAGTAGACGGGGAAGAAGTAGAAGCAGTGACGGATTTTACTTTCTGGGATCTAGGATCACTGCAGATGGTGACTGCAGCCATGAAATAAAGAGGCGACTAATTCTAGGGAGACAAGCCATGAAAAACCTGGGGAACATAGTGAAAAGTAGAGACATTACCTTGCAAACAAAAATCCGTATAGTCAAAGCAATGGTATTCCCAGTGGTAATGTATGGATGCGAGAGCTGGATCATTAGGAAGACTGAGCACAGAAGAATAGACGCCTTTGAGATGTGGTATTGGAGGAGAGTTTTGAGAGTACCCTCGACAACGAGGAGAGCAGATAAGTCAATCTTGAAAGAAATCAGTCTTGACTGCTCCTTAGAAGGTCAAATAGTAAAGATGAAGCTGAAGTACTTTGGACACCAAATGAGAAGAGAGGATTCACTTGAGAAAGCCTTGATGCTGGGAAAGGTGGAGGGCAAAAGAAAAAGGGGACGACCAAGGATGAGATGGCTGGATGGCATTGTGGACGCAGTGGGCACCGAGCTGAGCGGGCTGAGGAGGATGGTGGAGGACAGAGGTGCCTGGAGATCAATGGTCCATAGGGTCACAAAGGGTCGGAATCGACTGTGCGACTGAACCACAAAAAACAATTTGGTGGTGCAACAATCTAAGGCAGGGGTGGTGTTATGTCCGGCCCTTATAAGCAATAGTCCAGACAACGATGAACAGAACAGCAATTAGAGTTTATTCAACAGTCTTTTCATGTTATGGTTACAAGGTGTTCCGGACACTGAGATGGCTATACAATACCATGAAATCAGTCCCTCTGGAATTTGCCATGTAGGAGGCAAAGGCTAGCTACACCAGGAGCGGTAGCATAGTGGAGGAGACCCAGGCATAGCACATAGCTGGCTACCTGTGCGGAATGGGTAGTATAGATCTGGTCCAGCCCCACCCTTGTTTACTCGTGGGGCTTATATAGTGTCTCCCTGGCTGTGGCTCCTTGATACTAAGTAGCGACCCACCGGACAACCATAACTAACCAATCATAACAAGGTATATATGTAATTTACCAATGAGGAACAGGATCCAAAACTGTAACCAATCATAGGGGTTGGATTAGCATAATGAGCGTGCCCTGGATGGGGGGTTTTAGCGCCAACTTTAGCTCCTAATTTGGATGGCGGGAAACTGCCATTTTCGTCTTGCAAGGTGCTGCCCACACAACTTGCAATTGTGCCTCAATACACAACAGGTGGCCAACCTTTTTAGGCTGTGGGCCTGACCATGCCACCCAGACAGCTTAGCAGGCTGGACAATGCCCCACAGAAGCAGGCTCATTTATTGCTGTCATAACTGTCACTTCGGCATTTACAACAGCCAAGGGTGCATTTACGCATGCACGGGTGAGTTTTACATCTGACAGGTGCAGTGGCAGCGGTGGCAGTGGGCCACGTGAAATTGTGCCTTGGGCTGCAGGTTTGGAACCCCTGATCTTTCAGCAAAGAGGCCCAGCTCCTCCAAATGTTCTTCTATCAGGATAGGTTTCCTGAAAAACCACAACAGCCTCTTTATCTCTCACCCCACTGAAAATAAAGACATATCTCTAGACCAGAAATGGAAGCTATAACCTGTTGTTTTTCAGATGTTTTCATGGAAAATACTGAGGATCAAAAAAATAATAATAATGCTGACTAGGATTTTAAATACATGGAGAGCAGTGGTTCTCAATTTTTGTATTTCTTGGTCATGCCCCACCTAAGCATCTCTGAAACCCCCCCCCCCCCAACATGGTGACATAGAATTCTTATTATTCAAAAAGTGAACCCTATTCACGTGGAGGGAACCTAAAAGGGCATTAACTGTTAACTCATTCTCAAATTGTCCCCTTTAAAAATCAATGTAGATCTTACAGTGTTTTTACCAACAGCTAGGTGTGATTTTTTGCTCACAGGAACTTCTTGTAGAACTGATTCTACCATGGCTGTTCCATGATCTTCTTGGTTCTTTATTTAGTTTACATCCCACCCTTCCCTTAACCTTACCTCCAAACAGCAAGTGTGGTTCCTTCTGTCATCCCCCATGGGGTAATAGTTGCTCCTACAAAAAGTGAGCTGGGAAAACAAGATGAAGGAACTTTTTCTTCATTTCGGGTTCTCCTCTACAAACAAAATTCTTAGGCAAGCACAACATAACATTCATCTCCCACCCAGTCATATCTATCCATCTCCCCTCTTTTTATTTGTTTTTTTTTCCTTCTCTACATTTAAACAACATGAGGAGCCCATGGTCATTTCTGAAAAAAGGAAGAGAATATTAAGGCCACCCATTATTCGAACAACCTTCTTTTCTCATCAGCAGTCAAAGGAACAAACAAGTACCCCATTATCTATATGCTCTGTGTTTACTGAGGCTTCATACTGCCTGGCAACTGCACAAGTGAGTGTTACACAACCCTTGCCTCCTCTGAGCCAGATGTAAAGTCTACGGCTCGAGTATTGGCACACAGTATCTCCCTAGGCTGGGTTCCAGCTTCAGATGCTGCTATAAAGTTTTCCGTTCAAGCCCTGGAGCCTCTTACAAAACCACATACTGTGAGAAAGAGCAATTTTTCTCAGTATTCCCATGGCAACAGGAACAGACTTTCCTGCCCTTGGCCCAGAGGCCTCCTAATCTACCCACTAGACCGGGCAATTCTGCTTCCTAAATTGTCTGTGGCTATCCATAACACTACCTGCCCAGTTGTGAAGTGCAGCGTTCCCCTGCTGCTCCCTTCCCCAAGACTGAATCCTCATTTGCTCTACCTGGATAAGGGAGAGAAAATTCATAAATTCACAAGTGGAAGCCCTTGGCTCAAGCTATTTGTCATGGTGTTTAAAACCTGTTATTCGGTATTTCATCTGGAACAATAACAAAGAAGTCAACCCAACGGAAACAGCAGAAACAAGAAACCTGGCCAAACAGTCTTCTATCAGAACTGTTGATCTCTTTGACCTTTTCTCATGCACCCAATCAAGGCTTGATCCTAGCTTTTATTTGATTGTGGGTATCACAAAAAAAAAAATGAAAACCAAAAAGGCTTCCAAGATTTGAGGAGAGCTGAAGCTGCGCATAGCTACCTGTCATTGAAACCAATAAGGCATACAATGGTTTTCATGAAACATTAACTTTATCCCTCTGCTACTAGTTTTGTGACAAATTCCATCTCAACCTGCCCATCTAACTTCATAACAGTAACTTTTGGCAGACAAGAACAATAGAAAAAATGTAAGGATATCCTGAAGGATCCTTTGTTTGCTTGCTTATTTGGCACAGTAAAAGGAGTGCAGCGATTCAATTTTGAAATGTAAGTTGATTTCACCTACATTGCTTAGATGCATAACTAGTTACAGGGAATTACCTTTTCTGTAACTAATTGCTTACAAGCTCTGGATAGTCCCAAAGGCGGTCAGTATAATATTCAGGTACACATCAAATGTTCCACTTATCTTGTAGCACTTGGGCAGTGATGGTGAACCTTTTAGAGACCGACTGCCCAAACTGCAACCCAAAACCCACTTATTTATCACAAAGTGCCAACACAGCAACAGGAAAGGAAGGAAATACTCCCATTGGGCTGCTGGGTAGAGAAGCGGGTGTGAACTCTGTTCTGGGGGGAGGGAGGAAGCGTTCCCATTAGGCTGCTGGGCAGAGGGGAGGGGCAAACTCTGTGCTGGGGTGACTGCATGAGTGCCCACAGAAAGGGCTCCAAGTGCCACCTCTGGCACACATGCCAAAGTTTTGCCACCACTGCACTAGGGTTTCTTACAACCTGCATGCATACAAGGTAAATAAAGGCTTTGTTCCTTCACTGTAAGAGAGGGCACATATTGATTAGCAAAAAGTACTACATTTGCATTGGTTTTGCCAAGTTTGAAGTTGATTCAAAAACTGAGAAATAAGTGAAGTACAGCTGAGGCATGCATTTACCTGCCAAAATGGGGGTTATTTTAAACTACTCATCAGCAGTCATTTATTTTGCATTGATTCCTGAACCACTGTATTCTTCTGTGGGCAAATGTGTGTCATTGCATATTGTGCTTCTCAGTTTGCCCTGTAAAGCTTGCAATCGAAAAATATTTTTCCCCTCTGATCCTTACAGTTATAATGGCAGGACAGTTCAACTGTTTGTCTGCTGTCATACCGAAGCACCATTGCAATGTTACAACAGTTAAATATACTAAAAACTAACAATAATTGACACTATCTGCTGGGCATGAATAGGTCTGCAGGAAATGTGGGGGTAAAGATGGCAACTGTGGCTGCAGAAGATTCTTCACCACCACCAACACTTTGGAATGGAAGCCAGCCACCTAATACTGACTGGTGGTGGCACGAATAAGTTCTTTAAAAGAAAATCTCTGACTGCGGGAAAAGAGGTAGATTGGGAGGTTGTTTGGCAACTTCAGCTAAAAGGTCAAAAAAAATCAGGCAAGGCTTCATCAAGGATGCACTAACTAACACAAGCAACATGTTACCTGAACTCAATTGGAAACTCAATTCTTTTGACAGTCAAGAAACCCATCTTGACTATCCATGGTCATACCACGTTGAACATGCCCAATCAGGCCTGGTTACTACTTGAATAAGAGTATATAAACTAATTCTTCCACCAGTGCCGTCAACAAAATCTCTAATGCAAGCGCGGCGCCAAAATGGCCGCCGCGCTCTTTGCGGGCCCCCCCCCACAGGACAGAGAATCCGGGTAGTTAGGGGCGTGGCCAGCTCCCTTATAAAAGGGATGGCCACGAGGCAGCCGAGCTGCCATTTTACCTCAGTGACGGAGCGGAGAAGTCTTTTCCCCTGTGTCTCCGTCGCTCTTTAGCTTACCGGGAAGCCTTTGGTAGCGATTCTTCCTTTTGGGCTTCCCTTTGCTTCGGTGGAGATGCCTTCGAAGAAGAAGGCAGCTTCGAGTGCGGCTCGCGCTGTTAGGAGGCGCAACCCAGGTCGGAGGACCGCGGTGCCGCCTCCTCAGCAGCCGCCTTTGCAGGCCCCAGCCGGGGCCGGCGGAATGGGGTCTATTGCCCCTTGGCCCGACCAGAGTGCGGGTGCGGAAGGGGTTCCGGCCCGGGGCCCGCGAGCGGTGGACACCGCTCCTGCACCTGCCCACCCTGTTGGGCCTGCTGCTCTTGGGTCGCAGCCTCCCCCTGGGCCCTCTAGCCTTGGGGGGTGGTGCGGCCCCCTGCCTTGGCAGGTTTCTCCACCGACCCTGCCGGGCTTCGGTGCTGGCCAATGGCCATATTCGGGTCCTGGGGTACAGGGACCTGTACCCACGCCTGGACCGGGCGGGCCGGCCGGCCCTTCGCCCCAGGTCAACGTGGAGGCCTTACTGGCCCGTATTGCGGCCCTGGAAGCGTCGTTGGCGCGGGCCAGTCAGGCGGGGGCCCCCTTTGTGGTCCCTTTTGAGGCGCTGTCGGCAGGAGGACAACAGCCGACAGGGAGGGTTGAGCTGCTGCAGGCGCGTGGCGCGGTTTCGGCCACTGCCTCGCAGCTCCCCAGTCAGCAGCCAGGTGCGGGTCAGGCCCCGGTGATGAGCTCTACGTCGGTCGTGAGCTCCGACGCCCCCAGTGGGCCGGAACCCCCGGTGGGGGCGGCCCGCGGGGGTGCAGCATGTGAGTATACGGTGCAAGCGAGTACATCCACACACATTCCCAATATGGGGGGGGGCTTTTCAATGGCCTTGGCCTCGCGCGGGTGGTGCGGGGGCCACGCTGTCGGCACCCCACCCGGCGACGACGACTGCCACCCTGGGCACTGGGGTGGGTACTTGTTCTTACACTGCGGGGAATGTTCTGGGGGTGGCTGGGCTAGCTCAGGCCCCTTTTCCTATGGCTGCGGTGCCTTTTTCGGCTTTGCCGACGGCGGGGTATTCCTTGCCACTGGGTGATCACTTGGCACAGACTACCAGAGAAAAGATATGGCGGGGGGAGTATGTAGATATCTTCTCACTCCTGAACAGAGAGCCCACCAAGGAGGAAAGGGAGGGACAGGATGAGAAGGACAAGGAGCAGGCACGTCGCCGTAAGCCGCCACATACCTGGGCCAACTGGCTCCCTGCTTATTTAATATACATGGCGGTGTACTTGAGGGCGCGGCCGGATTTGGCTATTCCCATGGTCCAATATTTGGACAACATATATAGGGCGATGGTTGATTTCCCGGGCCCCTCGTGGTTAGCATATGACGAGGAATTCCGTATGAGGATTCCCCTTCACCCCGAGATGAGATGGGATGAGCCGTGCCAGAGGCTTTGGCTTTTGTACATGATGCCCACACGCCCCGCCCCGGGAGACAGATACCATTGTTGACATGCGGTCCAGCGAGCGGCTCCAGCGCAGGTTACCCGCCAGGCGGCGGGGCAGGGGGTTCCAGCCCGCCTGCTGTGCTGGACTTTCTCGTCCAATGGTTCCTGCAATAGAAAGAATTGCAAGTATAGGCACGAGTGTCCCACATGTTCGGGCCCCCACGCAGCCTCCGCCTGTCCCAGGCCTGGAGGGACACGGGGCAGAGGGAGGGGCGGACAGTGGGCTGGCAAGACTGCCACGGATGGAGCTGGTTCTCCAAAAGGCCCCCTCCCCAATTAATGTGGACATGCTGGAGCGTTGGCTCGCATCGTACCCGAAGGGGGAGGATGGGGAGTATCTCCTTCAGGGTTTTAAGCAAGGATTCCGTATCCCTTTCATGGGTGATAGGTTCCCTCAGGATGCCCCCAACCTTTTATCCCTCAGAGGGAGGGAGGACGTGGCTGCGGCCAGCATTAAAAAGGAGTTAGATGCGGGCAGGGTCGCCGGACCTTTCCCTGCACCCCCGTTTCCCAATCTTAAGGTGTCGCCACTGGGTTTGGTCCCCAAAAAGTCCCTAGGCGAGTTTCGACTTATTCATCATTTGTCCTACCCAGCCGGCCGATCGGTCAATGATGCTATCCCTGATGACCTTTGTTCAGTCAGGTATACATCGTTTGACCATGCACTGCGCATGGTGCGCTCGTGTGGCCCGGGTGCCCTGCTGGCCAAGTGCGACATTAAGTCGGCTTTCCGCCTCTTGCCAGTCCATCCGGGCGACTTTGAGTTGCTGGGTTTCAAATTTAAGGGTGAATATTATTTTGATAAGGCCATGCCTTTTGGCTGCTCCATATCATGTTCGGCCTTCGAGCGTTTTAGTACCTTCCTAGAGTGGGCTTTCGTCCGCAGGTCAGGGTCCCGGTCTGTAGCCCATTACCTGGATGACTTTTTATTCGGGGGTGAACGGGGCTGGGACACGTGCGCACGTCTCCTCAACACATTTCAGACGCTAATGGAGGAACTCGGTGTCCCTTTAGCGCCCGAAAAGACCGAGGGCCCATCTACCAAGCTAGTATTCCTGGGGGTGGAGATTGACACAGTAGCGCAGGCTTCTAGGTTGCCGGGCGATAAGGTGTCCAGGATAGTGGCCCTTATCTCGGATTTGCTGGCCAAGCGCAAGGCATCACTGAGGGAACTGCAGGTGCTACATGGTCACCTCAATTTCGCTTGCAGGGTGGTCGCACCGGGCAGGGCTTTTGCCCGGCGCTTATGCGACGCCATGGCAGGGTTATCCAGGCCCCACCATAGAGTTAGGCTTACCCGAGGTATCAGGGCAGACATGTTTGTCTGGTTGCATTTCCTGAGGGAGTTCAATGGGGTCTCATTTTGGAGGTCTGACCTCCTGGCATCCCCCAATTTTCAGATCCAGTCTGATGCCTCAGGATCCCTGGGTTATGGGATGTACTTCAATGGGAAGTGGGCCTATGGTGGGTGGCCACCGGCCTGGGCAGGCACAGGTCGCCTGCGGGATCTCACATACCTGGAATTTTTCCCTATTCTGGGGGCTTTGATGCTATGGGGCGAGCAGTGGGCTAACTCGGTTGTGCATTTCTGGTGTGACAATGCTGCTGTTGTCCACATTGTCAATGCACAGACTTCCAAATCGCCCAGGGTTATGGAACTAGTGCGCCATTTTGTGCTGTGCTGCCTGCGCCTCAACGTCTTGTTCAGGGCCAGGCATGTCCCAGGGATTAATAATGATATTGCTGACGCTTTGTCCCGCCTGCAGATCTCCCGGTTCCGCGCCTTGGCCCCGGATGCGGAGGAATTTCCCTCGCCACTCCTGGATGAGATGTGGACTATTGGCAAGGAGAGGTGAACCGGGCGATTGGCCTGTCACTAGCGCCACGCACGCGTAAGGCGTATCAACAAGCATTCAATTCTTACAGGGCATTTTCTGCTCAATTTCACCTGCCAGAGACCTGGCCTATCCCGGTGGACCATGTTCTGCGGTTCATGGTTCACCTGCATACACAGGGCCTCGCACCTCGCACCATAACATCCAAGCTCTCGGCGTTGGCTTTTATGGCCAAAGTGGGGGGTCATGTGGATAGCACCTCTGACTTCCGTGTGAGACATGTTTTGGAGGGGTGGGTGCGCGAGCGCGGGCGTTGCCCGGACGACCGGCACCCTATTTCCCCAGGGGTTCTTACCCAGTTGGCCCGGGGCTGGCCAGGCCTCTGTTTTGATCATTATGAGGCAGCCCTTTTCCATGCAGCCACAACGGTGGCATTTTTTGGAGCGCTCCGCATCAGCGAACTTGTGATGCTGTCTAAGGCGGATGCAAGTTGTAGGGCACTGGAACTCGAAGATGTCTATGTCGCCAAAGACTGGGCCCAGTTGAGGATACGCTCCTCTAAAACAGATCAGCATGGCGTAGGCAGTGGTGTAAGACTGCTACGGTGTTCTTTGGCAGACATCTGTCCGGTTGGTGCCCTACAGGAGTACCTGGCACTGCGTGGCATGCACCACGGCCCGTTTTTCTGTCACCAAGATGGGTCTCCCCTTACTAAATTTCAGTTTTGGAAGGTGACAGGCAGAGCCCTCACCAGGGTGGGCCTACCAGGTGCCCGTTATGGCACACATTCATTCCGTATTGGCGCAGCCTCTACAGCAGCTGCTTTTGGGTACTCTGGGGCTGACATACGTAGCATGGGGAGGTGGGGCTCGCAATGTTTTCAGTTTTATGTGCGCCCACTCCCGCCATGAGTACCAATCCAGTCACCTTACCGCCTTTTTTCTCAATTTTCTTACAGACCCTGGGTGTCGTATTACACCGGTGACAGTATGGCTGGTGGGCCACAGCTATGTGCACAGGGCAGCGCGTTACGCTGCGGCGACAGAGTGGGGACCCCGACTGGGACTGGGTGAACACGCCAGTCTCACATGGCATGGTAAGCCTGGGATGTTATGGCGGGAGCTGCGGCCTTTCCTTTTTTCTGGCCTGGGTGCTGACCCGCCTGACATTCTCATCATCCACCTGGGGGGCAATGATTTGGGCCAGGTCACCGGCTTATCGCTCAAGCATGCGATTTGCGAGGACCTCGCCTACTTGCACTATGTCTGGCCTGCCACAACCCTGGTTTGGTCGGACATTGTCCCGCGCCATTCGTATAGAGGGGGCGTTAACCTCCTGGCCCTTGACCGCGCTAGGCGCACGGTCAATAGGGCGGTGGCGCGGTTTCTTGCCGACAGGGCTTGGGGACGGGTCAGTCATCACCCCGCTATTAGCCTACAAAATTATGACTTGTACGCAGGGGATGGGGTCCATCTGTCGTGAGGAGGTATGGACCTCCTGTTGGGTGATTGGCGAGCAGGCCTGTTGACCGAGCTGACGGTCGGGGGGGGGGGGCGTCAGGCCTTCTTTGAAGCCCCTCCGTGTGGCGGGTAGCACTGGTAAGGTAAACAGTATGACCCACAGGTATCCGGCAGGTTCGCAATTGACTGGACAACACTAGACAGGAATAAATTAGTTAAACGTTGTCCGGTCAACGACGAACCAGGCGACGGGGTGATGACGATAGCTAGCCAGCATGCATCACCCCGTGATTTCACGGATACGCGTCAGAGGGTGGGGTCATGAGTTAGATATTGACTACGGTCAACAATTTGTTTGTTGTCAACAAACAAATTGATACAAATTGATACATTGTAACCAATTGCCGTTGGCAATTTTGGGGTGGTACCTTACCAGTGTTACTTCGGCCTGCTTGCCTTAAGAATTATGATTGGTCGTTTTACCAATACAAATTTATAATTCGGACTAGGGCATTGAATCAATAAATGTGGCCCGATGCTGTTATCCACTTTCAATGTTGTCTGTGTCCGTTATTGGGGGGTGCGCCTGCAATGCAAGCGCGGCGCCAAAATGGCCGCCGCGCTCTTTGCGGGGCCCCCCCACAGGACAGAGAATCCGGGTAGTTAGGGGCGTGGCCAGCTCCCTTATAAAAGGGGTGGCCACGAGGCAGCCGAGCTGCCATTTTACCTCAGCGACGGAGCGGAGAAGTCTTTTCCCCTCCACCCCCTCCCTAGTTAACAGTGTGATATTTTGGTCGCTTCGGGGCCGGGTGGGAATTTTTGGCTGGGACCCATATTGGCTTCTGGGTCCTGGCTTTTTTGCCCATCCCACACTGTTGCTATGGTTTGATATAGGGGTCTTCTTATGTTCCTAATGTTGACTTTGGTCACATTGGCGGGTAGCACTGGTAAGGTAAACAGTATGACCCACAGGTATCCGGCAGGTTCGCAATTGACTGGACAACACTAGACAGGAATAAATTAGTTAAACGTTGTCCGGTCAACGACGAACCAGGCGACGGGGTGATGACGATAGCTAACCAGCATGCATCACCCCGTGATTTCACGGATACGCGTCAGAGGGTGGGGTCATGAGTTAGATATTGACTACGGTCAACAATTTGTTTGTTGTCAACAAACAAATTGATACAAATTGATACATTGTAACCAATTGCCGTTGGCAATTTTGGGGTGGTACCTTACCAGTGTTACTTCGGCCTGCTTGCCTTAAGAATTATGATTGGTCGTTTTACCAATACAAATTTATAATTCGGACTAGGGCATTGAATCAATAAATGTGGCCCGATGCTGTTATCCACTTTCAATGTTGTCTGTGTCCGTTATTGGGGGGTGCGCCTGCAAATAAGTTACTATGGAAAACCTACACACATAACTACAGTACTGTATATGGATGGAAAATACATAGGGGGGGGGGAGATGATGTTTCTCCATCACATACAGTACACAGGGGAGGGAGCTCATAGGTAGGATGATGAGGCCATGAAATAATTGCAGAAGCCCACTAGTATTACCAACTTCCATGGATTTCAGAGAGCAAATAAAAAACAAAACAGTGTGGAATCTTAAAGATTAACTGCTGAATGTTGATGTAAGCTTTTGTGAATTAAGTCTGATGAAACGGACTTGATCCATGAAAGATCCATGTGGCTCCCATTTCCCTATTTCTTGAACTGAAGGCACATGGAAGTATGCTGAAACACTTGCCCGAGACTGAGAATGCTAGAAAAACCTGGCTGCATGAAACATCACGTCACATGTGAAAGTCTATGTCTTGCATATGTCACTCTGTCTTTGTAGGGACTGCAGTGACTTAGTGGCTAAGACACTGAACTTCACAACTGGGAGGTCAGCAGTTCGAGATCCAAGTACTGCATGATGGAGTAGGCTCTCGTCTCTGTCGCAGCTCCTGCCAACCTAGCAGTTTGAAAGCAAGAAATTGCAAGTAGATGAATAGGTGCCACTTTGGTGGTAAGGTAAACACTGTTCTATGTACTCCAGTGTCTAGTCATGCCTGCCATATTTTCACAGAAATGCCTGCAAACACAGACAGTGCTAGCTATTTAGCTATAAACAGAGTGAGCCCTGAAAACTATAGTCGGATATGACTGGCTTTTGAGCAATCCAAACCTTCCTTTAAGACTTGACAGGTGTTGTTACCACAATAATTTGCAAAATAAAATGGTAGCAGAACGAATTACAGCATAATATGCATGAAACAGTCCCTACGCACTCAGCAGTATTTGGGTGAATGTTTCCTTTCTCCCCACCTTCGTTTGCTTAAGCAGAGCACCGTCATTTTAAATTCTCATCTTAAAAAAGAACGCAAAAGAGAGCTTTGTCAACAATATTAATTTTAATAAAATCCCAGTTTGGCAGGCCAGCTGTTTGAGCTTCTGTCTTAATTTGATCAGAATATCTGCTGTCTCCGCAGCAAATGGGCATGAAACACATTAGAAGGAAAATAGAGGGGAGTGTGCATATTAAGTTATTTCTTTGCCATACACTTTTGGTGCCAGAATCCAAATAACCTGAGGAGTTTAGATATAACCAATTGTCTTCCCTTTGCCACCCCTCTCACCCTTGAGTTAGGCAAGTTAACCTGGAAAGGGGGGAGGAGGTGCAAAGACAAAAAGGTGGGACCCAAATATATCTGCTTATTATATTTGGTTTGGGAAGTTCAGATGTTAGTTCAGGTGGACTCAGAAGGCTCCTGGTTAGCTACACAGCACATCTTTGCAGATCAGCAATGTACTCAAAACATCACCTTTTCCACTTTCCTCAGTCAATACTGGCAACTCCCATAAGTCACTTCCAAGATTAACACAACCCATTGTTAAGTGCCATCAAGTCATGAAAAACCCATACATTTTGACCATTACAGTGTTTCCCAGATAAGTGAGACATTTAAGGGATAGTTTTATCAGTGTCATAAGTCCAGTGGGTTTCCACGGTGGAGCTGGGGAATCAAACCCAGTTCTCCTGAGTTCTAGTCCACTCCTCTGCCCACTACACCACTCTGAGTATCACGACATATGTTTATGTTTATGTTTATTTGATTTATACTCCGCCCTACTCGGCACAGGCTGACATAGCCATTCACTGTTGCTCATGATGTGGCATGGTGGGGAAGGTGTGTCCCTCATCCTGAGTGATCATATCTGGCCCGTGAACAAAGCTAGAGAAGTGACAGTGATACCACCATGCCTCTCCTATTGATAGACATCTCCATGATGACATTCTGTACAACTTCTGTCCATAATGATCTGTCCCTGGCAGTACTTCTCCATGTTGGCACAACATTTTTCTTGATAAAATCTTCCCATCTATGAGCTAGTCTTGCTCAAGGTATTTTGGAATATCTCAGATACCAATTCATTATTCTGACACTCTATACCTATTGTCATTTAAGCACGCAACATGGGCAGCCCACTGTAATTTGTTTGTCAGCTATTCTGTTACTATGTTTTTTAGCTGTGATCTTCTTACTTTATTAGGGACTGTGGTGGCTCAAGTGGTTAAGACACTGAGCTCAAAGACTACAATGTTGGGGTTTGATACCCATATACTATTGCATGACGGAGCACCCCAGCTCCTGCCAACCTAGCAGTTTGAAAGCAAGAAATTGCAAGTAGATAAATAGGTACCACTTCGGTGGGATGGTAAACAGTGTTCCATACAATCCGGTGTCTAGGCATGCCTGCCACATGGCCATGGAAATGTCTGCAGATGCAGAAAGCACTGGATCTTTGGCTAATAAACAGAGATGAGAACCAAACCCTACAGTCGAATACTTTTGAGCCAGGGTGACCTGACCTCTTACTTTATTGCAAATGCTTCATTAACTTTACACCACATGTTTCATTATTATCACCTAATAATATCATTGGTTGTATGGCTACCTTATGACAACACCCTAATTACTGCTTAACTCTGGGCTAATAGTTGTAAAGGCTACACCAAGTCGTCTTTAGCAAAGCAAAGAACATGACTGAACTACAATCAAACAATCACTCCTGAAGCCATCCCAAACAATCCCAATGGCAGGAACTACAAACAAAACTTCACCTCCATCATGCCCAATTCACAGAGCTTAGAGGAAGGAAAGTAGTCATCAAAATAAATACAGTATTAATAAACTGCCAATTAGCATTACAAGACAAACAAATCAGCTGCTGTTTGCTTGTGTTTAGTAAGGGCAAGGGAATCTCTGTGAAAATCACTTATTGCATTTCAATATTTTCAAACTATGTATTAGTAGCAGTCATAACTGCCACCAGTAAAGCAAATATGCAGCTCAGTAGTGTGAAAGAATTAATTAGTATTTAATTGCTTTTAAAATAGCTGGAAGTTCTTTTGCTATCATTAATCACTTTTAATGACTGCTGTAATTAGAAGTCATCTCTACTCTTTGGGTGGTCGCTGCTGGGACTTGAACTAGAAACCCCTCTTCATTTGCAAAGAAGGGATCTACTGAGTGAAGGGAACTGCTTACCTTGAGCTCTTCTGAAGAAGAGCACAGTAAATTATGTTGCAAGGGAAGCGAAGCTCAGAGATTTCTGATGGGAAGCTTGATACAGAAGTTAAGAGCACAACACACATATATCAGATTGATTAAGGCCTTTTTGATGATGGAGGAGGACTCAAATGCTACACTCACTTTTTATCAAACTGTTGTCATAGTGTTGAGATTTTTTTAAAAAAAAAAACACACACAACCTTTAAGAAAGGTTTGCCAGTTCACTTACATTGCCCTATTTGGTTGATATGAGCAGACACACAAGTGAAAACTACATCATGAGACATCCAAATCAGCATGCTATGAACCAGAATAAAACCATGCTGTGTTTCTCAGAGTGATCTCCATTTGCTGAACTTACTACCAAGAAAAGCCTAATTTAAGAAAACATGCTAGCACTACCAGTTGCTCCTTCCCTTCATAGCTTTATTGTGGTGTATAGCAAGGTAACACAATTTGTGACACTAGATGATACCTGCTTGGTTGGGATTTCCCCTCCAAATATATATATATATATTTATATATATAAAACAAAAAAACAAGATCAATGATAAAATGGCAACATGGCTTTGAAAATCCTCACAAAAATAAATGCTTAACAAATAAATAAATACTTAATAAATGCTTTATATATTAAAACTTTCCTACTTTTGTCCCATGGCTTTTCAGACTCATGTGGAAGCCTTAGGAGCTACAGGATCAAAATAGTGACTATTTAAATACCTTTCCCCCCCTGTTTCTAAACTTTTTTAAAAAAATTCATGAAATGTTACAAATGGAATTTTAAAAAGGAAAAGGGAACAAAAAGATTATGATGATGAATACATACATGCACAATATCTCTCTCACCAATGGAATCAAAGTAATACCAGGATTTAAATGTCATTTTTTACTCTGTCCCATCTCTTTCTCAAACAACGATATTATCTTGCTTGGCTTAGCCTTGTGGCACGTGGAACCCAAAACAATGAATTTGAATTATAAATATTATACATAAACATTAACTAAAACATGAGAATTAGAGCTGTCCAACGGGTGAATGGATTACCTTGGAAGGTGGTGGGCTTCCAACTCCATAATTCAATGCTTCTAAGACCACTGATCACTTCAAAGATAGTATACTACAGGAACAGCCAAGTGGTAGCATACAGCCAATGACACCCAAAGCTATTGTACCTGGCCTGATCCTACTCTTATTAGGCACCAACAAATGGCAAAAAAGCACCATTAATAATTATGGGCTTTCCTCTTCACTGAGCTAGTCAGGTCTTCTAGTTGTTAAAGCTGACACGTATTACAAAATGATTCCATTTAGTTTTTGAAATTATGCCATTTTTCCCTTGGCTCACTACACACAATTTTCAAAATCCAAAGAAACAGGTGCTGTTTTTATGAAAACCTACAAACCAACTCTTTTTTTCCATTTAAGAAATCCTTATCCAAGGTAAGAAGGTCAAGCGGGATAGAAGCCAGTGCTGGCAAACAAAAGAAATTATTTCCATCAGGGGTGAGAGAAAGCAAGAGAAATGATAGGAGCCAGTCTGTCTTCCATCCAGCTGGCAATAAAATGAAGGGAACAGTTTGTGAAGCCTGGAAAAAGAAAACTGGCTAATGAGAATGTGATGCATTTTTCTAAAGCATCTGCCCTTTCCAAAAGATAGAACCGAAAGAGGAACCATCTTGTTGTTCAACAAAAATGCTTCTTTCCATTGATCATTTTAGCTTGTTAGCAATGTGGGGGGGTCAAGATGCTCCTGTAAAGCTTTCAGTGTTTCACAAACAGTGTGCATTATGATACAGAGACCTGCGAAGTGGCACATCTTGGCTACTCCTGATCTGCTCTGTGTGGGTGCTAACACACCCTGTCAATCTATACCAGGAATTCTCAACCTTCTTAAGCCGGGAGCCGGGTCACACTCCCTCAGAAAGCTTCGGGGGCCAGACAGCCATTTTGCTCTTCCTCCACCACATGAGACTTCCTGGTGTGGTGGAGGCGGGGGGGGGGAATGATGCCACAGGCTGCATCTGGCACACATATTGAAGGTTGATATGAGGTGGTGGACCCATCCATGTCTACGCACATGTCCGATGGGCCATGTGGCCCCCAGGGTGAGGAGAGTAGAGCTGGTCTCCTAAATCCCAATCCAGCCAGGGTATGGTGGCATGGACTAACAGGGAACACACTAGCTTATAAAGGCTTTCAGCTACTGGAAGAGCATGTTCCCCTTTGTTTTGTTTCAGAAAATTACCCCGGTTGAAGTTACCGGGGGGCGGGTGGTGGGTGGGAGCCAGACAGCCAAGAAGTTAAGTTATTGTTTCTCATTTTTGCCTTTTCCCCACTGAGATCTGATCTAGACTGGTTTTGCATTCCACCTTTCACATTTCACCTCCTGAACTAAGTACCAGACTTTGTTTCAAGAACTGTCAACCCCATTTGACTGGTTATTTTGTCAAAATGCCAAATACATCTCTGCTTCATTCCACCACTTCCTGAACAGTTGCCCTCTTCTCTTCCCATTTCTCTTTCTCTCTAAGGTCAATCTATACTTTACAAACAGCTCTTTCGTGTTTCAGAAATGATGAGCAGCAGACAGCAATATGGGCCAAACACATAACTTTATTACAGGATACTACACACAACTTTAACTGCGCCACAGCGACTTATATACAGGTGCGCAAGGATGCATTGTGGCAGGCTTTAACAAGATTGGTTGAAGGAGAGTGGGGTGATTGAGGACTTGTTCTCAATCACGCTTCTCGTAGTAAAATGGCACGAATCCCAATCTTGTGCTACTTATAAACTTCAGAGGTAAATCTGAGACACAGAGGTATATCAGTGTAATACAGGGGTTCCCAACTTTTTCAAGCCAAGGGCCGGGTCACACTCTCTCAGTCAGCTTCAAGGGCCAGATGGCCAATTTGCCTTGCCTGCACGAAGGGGGTGGCCATTTTGTCCCAACAGCTTCAAAGGGGTGGTCATTTTGTTTCTTGAATGCCCTTGGAGGGGTGGGGGGCACATGAAATGGTGTTGTGTCCCACATCTGGCCCACGGGCCATAGGTTGGGAGCCCCTGGTATAATCCGTTGTAGGCTGTGGTATTTTTGAATAACAATCAGGCGTATCCTGGTAACAGCAAACTTATGTTGTCAGCTAATCTTTCTCACATTAGGTCAGGCAAAATAAACTGCAAAATTAACTCACCAAAAGGTGCCTTTGTCCTCATCACCTTCATTTTAGCAGCTTCACATCTGCCCTAGACATGGAAGAAAAGAAGTGGTGTAATCCCTGTGGAGTATTTGGTTCAGTCAAGTAGGTTGAGAAATCTGAGGAAGGGGATGTGATTCAGAAAGAGCAGGAAAGTTGGAGAGGAAGGAGCTGGTCTTCCCATAAAGGAGGATCATGCCCTCCCAACCTTAGTTTAGGTAGCAAGAATGCTCCCCCAGTGGCTTAATGGTTAAGACGCTGAGCTTGGAGACTGGAAGGTCCGGTTTTGACACCCGAGGGCTGCACTTGGGGACATGAAAGTAGCCTCATTTGGGCATCTCCTGAGCAGAGTTTCTCCAGCAAAAATTCTTTCAACCCAGAGTAATCTCTGACACAAAATTTTTATTATTATGTGCTTCTGCAGGTGAATCCATTTAGTGATGTTATGTATTTACATTTGCACTTTATTTTAGAGACTGTATATGTGGAACCCATTACCTTAAGTATATATCTTGCACTTTGTTCTCATTGGGTTTCAAAGAGATATTTGATTTTTTTCTTTATTTCATAGATTCATAGGGTCATAGAATCATTGAGTTGAATGGGGCCTTTTAGGCCATCCAGCCCAACCCTTCCTGCTCAATTCAGGGATCTGAATCAAATCAGATATGGCAGACATTTGTCAAATTCTCTCATGAATGCTTCCAGTGTTGGAGCACTAGCCACTTCTCGAGACAGTTGGTTCCACTGTTGTACTGCTCTAAACGTTATAATGTGTTTCCTGATATTCAGCCTAAATCTGGCTCCATTTAGTTTGAGCCCATTATTACTTGTCCTGCACTCTGGAATGATAGAGAACATATCCTGTCCTTCCTTTTTATGATTATCTTTCAGGTACTTGAAGAGGCTCCTCATAGGTTCCTTCAGGCTCCTCATAGGGCTTGGTTTCCAGTGCTCTGATCATCCTCATTGCCCTTCTCTGTACCTGTTTTCATTTGTTTGCATCTTTCTTAAAGAGAATTGGATACATTACTCTAGATCTGGTCTAACAAGTACTGAATGTCTTCAAGCCACACCTGCTCTGGTGTTGATGACAAGATCTCAGGGTGTAAAATTTTCAGCCGCCAGTTTTGTTATGTAATATTTCTTGTTGTTGCTTATAATATAAGAATATGGCAGAAAATTGTTTTTTGTGAAATTTGTGTTTGTGATATTCATTTGAAAGACTGACCATTACAGAAAACCAGTGAGTGTTACATCATCTGGAATATTAATGTGACTTCTCCATCTCATGACACGCTGACTGTAACTTAGTTTGAGTTCAGACTCCACCCTGCACACTCCCCAGATCTGTCTTTGCAGAAAGCAAACCCTTAACTCCACATGCCTTCATCTTTCCTGCTATCTTCTCTAAGACTCAGTAAACCCTTGTTCAGTGACCAATGAAATCCACCTTAAAGATTCACTCTAGAATCCTAAAAAACAAACAGACATATTATTCCATTTGTGTCTTAGAAAACAAGTGAGAAGAAGGGTTAATTTATCCATATAGCTGCAGAGAGAGAGAAAAAAATCAAAAATGTTGGCCAAGGTGTGAGAGATGGAAGCATAACAATCCAATAAATAGAAGGCCACATATTTGTGCTCTAGCAATCATTCATCATTTGATTTTTTTAAAAAGGCTTTTATGTTTTACACATTCCAGAATTAAAACATTGTAGAATAAGCTCATGTCCATCAACTGGAGCTTGCTACCTGCCACGCTCATGTAAAACATATGCAAATAGATCTACTCACAGGCAACGAAATAAAAGGAATTCAATGCAATTTTCCAGTACCATCGGTAGGTCCCTGGTGCTCTCTTCAGCACTGGCTTAGACTGAAACCCTCAATACACACTTATATGAGAATAAAATCCCTTTGAGCTCATCCACAATACCTCTGTGGAGACATGCATTGGCTTGCAATGTAAGATACTACCTGGCAAACAATGCAACAGGCTGCACTCATTCCCACTCCTTACTATTCCTTTGATTCTTGAAGCACTATTTTTACATCAAGACAGGCAAAGTCACAATAGGGCTGAAGCACCAGAATTTGTTGATCAGCCAGGGTAATGCCACATCTCTCATTTTGTGTTAAAATGTGGCAACTCTACAAAATGTATTTGTTTGTTTGTTTATTCATTCATTTATACTCCATCCTTTTGATGCAAGCACCACTCAGGGCAGCTTACAATATGTAAAATGTGCAATGCAATCATCCAAAAACAGCCCAAAGAGACAAAACCAGATAGAGTCAGATAAGACATGATCATCACGACATCACGAATTATGTTGAAAGTGGCAGGACTTCCCTTACCAACTCACTTGACAAGGAAAAAAATTGCAGTTGTCCATCTTTGCATATGAGAATGTGCTGGATGAAGATTTGCAGTCCTGATGGAAACACAAATTGCAAGAACAAGTCTAAAGGTAGAGCAACACATCTGTCAATAGTTTTGAAGTTTTCTTGGGGACCTGGCTGTCATGCTGAATGCCTCCTCTTCATATTTTATGACTATAGAATTGATGTTCTCCCTGGCTGGCAACTTTGTGCAGCAAAAGGACCGATGTAACTATACCTTGGAAACCCCCCAAACAGAGCTTCATAGCTAGCCACTTTCACCCCTAGTCTTGAGTTTCTCCTAATTAGCAGGACATGTTTCTGTTTCCCTTCTGGTACAGGACTGAATCCTCCCATCTCTCATTTATTTTCTTCTCCAAACTAATTGCCAAGTGTTTGCACACTGGGCGTCTGGTGCTATTTGAGAAGATTAGTATCGTAGAGTTGGGGGAGAGAAGCAAAAGAGATCA